>JAXGGA010012593.1:0-38178 GCA_038373865.1 Uloborus plumipes
TGTGAGGCAAAAATTTCTCAAAGTTAAGCAACTGTTAAAAATTGAATGATATATTTGAAAAATGTGTAAAGTTGGCTTTTAAAAACATAAAACACATTTATTAAATCTTAGTTTTTTTTGTCTTAAGTGTCACTTTTACTCAAGATGGAGTGTGACTAACGT
The DNA here is from genome assembly GCA_038373865.1 of Uloborus plumipes. NCBI lineage: Eukaryota > Metazoa > Arthropoda > Arachnida > Araneae > Uloboridae > Uloborus > Uloborus plumipes. The sequence continues at coordinate 163 of JAXGGA010012593.1, forward strand.
AACGTGACTAACGTAACCATCGAATAACAAGCAGTAAACACACTACAAACTATTTATTATGGCTAATCTCAGTGATAATTACAATACTTTTTCAATTTTTTTTAACTTCTTATGTTGTATGATTTTTATTTATTTATTTATTTTTTGATACTTTTTTCACTTCGGTATTTTTTTTTCTTCGGCTGAGGTTGACATTTCTATGGAATGACCCATGTTGACCTATCTCTATTAGGTGTGGGTGGGGGGAGGACGGAGGAGGTATTGGCTCTCGAGTCTCGAGACATTTTCAAAAATAGCCCTTTGACCGTAAAGTTTGGAGAACCCCCTGTTTTAAATAAATGATTTTCCCTCCACATTTCTTGGAAGAAAAAAAAAATTGCCCATTCTCTTCGCAGAACCGCTGATTTCAAGCCACATGGTTTCTCCTAATATGTTAATTTAAACAAGTATATAGTTGATATTTAGCATGAAGTTGCACGAAATTCAGCTCCTTAATTTAAAAAAAAAAAAAAAAAAAAAAAAATCCTTGTGCGTAATGCAAAAATGATGCTCCAGCATTTTTTGTAGCATCCTTACCAAGTAAGGATCGCTATGCCCTTCCCTCCCGGCTGGATCAGTACTTTTGTACTAGAATACTTATCGAAGCATACGAGGGATGAGGCCACATTTTTGACAAAAGAAAAAAAAAAAACTGTTGAATTGTTTGCAAAACAACCAGAACAAATTAAAAGACAGAAATTTTTTCACTCCGAAATATTTTCTGGTGAGAATCCTTTTCCCCTAAGAGCTCCAAATATCATCTAATACTGCATTCTTACAGACAAAATTTCGGGTTCCTTTTCACAAATGGCACAACCATATAGTTATTACTAGCTGCGTCGCCCAGCTCTGCCCGGTATACCTTGAGAATAAAATTTATGTTAAGTAACGCATATCTATAAAAGTCCCGATCAGATTAAAGTCGACATTTTGCGCAGTACGAAAAATGAATCAATCGCCAAAAAAAGTTTTAAATCCCCGCAACAGGATAAGCAAAAATAAAATAATTTTGGAAAAAAATAGAACCGACTTCAGTTGGAAATTGCTCTAAAAAGTAAAAAAAAAAAAAAATTTTCTTTGAACACCATCGAAACTACTTTTAAACATAAGTTTTGAAGTCGGCGCAAAAACAATGTATAGAATCATACGCAACTATAATTCAACTAAATACATTTTAATGGATCCAGGTTCTTTAAAAGCATTCGCATACATTTCATTCATTTCCACACATTCGTGTAATGGTACAAATATTCTGCTTTTAATTTTCAATGGTTTCTCCGAAAAATGTTGGCAAAATATGGTTAAATATCATTTTACCTATCGTTTTTGCGCCGACTTCAAAACTTATGTTTAAAAGTAGTTTCGATGGTGTTCAAAGAAAAAAATTATATTTTTTACTTATTAGAGCAATTTCCAACTGAAGTCGGTTCTATTTTTTTCCAAAATTATTTTATTTTATTCTTTTTAGTGTAAGTGTACTTATGAAATAAGGTAATGTTTCCATTACGGAACTTCACCTAATTTTCTTAAGTAAATGCTCCATAAAATAAACTGAAAAAAAAGGAAGAAACTATCAACGCGTCTAAAATTATAAACGATTGACACTAAAAAATAATCTTTGTTATTCTCTGGTATTTATTTGTGTACTAGCTTAATCAGTCATTTAAATATCAACGGTTTGTCAACTAATTTATATTTCAACGCAATTCTAGTTTCTCGTTGTTCATAAGATTTTAACACATACTACGTACGTTTCATGTTAGATTTAGTTAAGCCTTGGTTCAAATTTTTCATCATGATTACTATTAATATTGCTGTTGCGAGGCAAAAAAATTTTGCAACAATGGATTGAAAATTTAATCATTTAATGGGGAAATGACATGAAATTTACTGTTTTCCATAATAACTTTTTTTCTAGTGAACAAATATCGTCATATGAGTACATGGTACCTAAGTTACACCATTTTTCACCAGTAAAACAATTTTTCTATCGATTTAAAAAAAAAATCGTCCAAATCGGTTCAGTAGATCAGCTGTTATGTGCGAACAAACAAAAAAAAAACACATACGCTTTGAATTGATAACCTCCTCTGTTGAAGTCGGTTAAAAACAAGAATTTTATTTGTTTATGTTCAAGAACAAAATGGCAACACCTTTTTCTTATTTCACCCTATTTAATTTCTTTCACGCTCGTGCAGCCGATTTTTATAAATCCAATTTAAAATGGATATTTCCAAATTTTCAAATGCCCATATCTTTCTTCACGGTGGAGATAGCGATTAGTGGTTTTGAAAACCTTTGGAAGGAAACTTTCCTAACAGGTATTTTTTGCGTTCTTTCGAATGAGACAAAGATCGAGAAGATCCGATAAGTATTTCGCTAGATGGAGCCATTTTGAAGTCCTTTATCCGAAATTCGAACGGATCGGTACTTTTTCCCCGCTCAAAAACCACCCTATAATCGTTCCCGGGTGCACAAGTATCTCCCTACCAAGTTTCGCCCAGATCCGACGTAAACTGTGGATTTGTATAAGGTATTAGGTATACGTACACACACACACACACACACATATATATATATATATATATATATATATATATATATATATTGTTTTATTTATGTGGACAGTTGGAGCAAAGTAAAACTGTTAGCATTGTGAAGACTACACAGATCCTAATCACAGCTTTACAAAGCTGTCAGGTTAGGTTTGCTCAAATGTAGTTTTACGAAACATTATTCGGGTCCTTAATCCATCACACGGGCGGCATTTATTTATTTATTTTACTGCAACATTAAGCTTGATTAAAAGGAAATGGTGTATAAATGAACGTAAATACTGTCTGATTTTCTTACGTAAAACCTTCCGCGTATTTACGCATGCGTCAGGTCTTCTCTGATCTTGCCAAAATAGGGGTGATAGGCAGATAACAAAAGGGAAGAAGAATAAGAAGCATTTTGAGCCGTATCAAAAAAAGTAGAACGATGCTAATTTTAAATACATAGTTTAGTTGAATGTGTCAAAGGATAGCAAAAAAAATGCAAGTTTTGAATTGATAACTTCGGAAAGTTCCCATTCACAACCCATCACCCAGTTTTTAAGTGGAACGGTTCCCGAGTGCTAGGCGCGGCTTTCACGGACGGACAGTACAGTGGACGCCGCTTTATTTGTTCACGGTTTCTGTTATCAAAATCGCCAATTACCGTCCGGTTGTGTGTAAGAACATGTGAAGACTCGTTTTTTGTAATCAAAGCTTCGTTTATTGTTATCAATTTAAGAATATTTACAACAAGTTTTTCCCTCAAAAAGCCGTTGTTTCCGTTTTCAAAATATTTTCTGTAATTCAGTCAGAAAAGCTTATTTTTCTCCGTGTGTGATCAAGGAATTATCAAAGCTGTGAAGATTTATAGGCAGGAAATATTTTCAAGTATCCCTGAAAATATGGAGGACTCAAAATCTTAGAATAAATGCCGTAATCATTAAAACAAAAGATTCAGAAGCCATGGTAACAAAATTCATTTCATATAAAAAACATATGAATTAAAATTATCAACAGAAATCACCATTAAATTTTTTTCGTTAATTATAATCAGTCGGTTATTCCAAATGTGATTGCATTAAGCGGCGTCTACTGTAATATAAAATAACTTTGCATTCTAAATTTTTTTTCAGTGTTTTATTGACATTGAGAATTAATTGTATTTGAAATGTCATGCTCATAATTCTTATTCTGTAAAGATGCATGGTTGTCGTTCTAAGTTTTGTTTCAGCTGTGGGAGTTTGGTGCTGATAGAGGATGAAAATTGTATTAAAAACGTCAAAAGGGGGAATAATGTTGAAATTATTCACATGTGACCACAAGGATGAAGAAGTCATCCTAGTACATTTTACTTTTTCATTTTATTTTTTTTAAACATTCATGCCTCTCTTGAAGTTCTTCCTCCTTCAATTAAGAAACGAACTCTTCAAGTTCAAGGATCTTCCCATAGGCACGTACAAGGGGGGGGCAAGGGGGCGACTGCCCCCTCACTTCCAAACGTTAAGGTGCCTTGGCCCCTCACTTTTCAAGGTTAAAAAGTAATGTTAGAGTGAAAAATTAGGTTTTACTAAATGGATCGATTTATTTTACCAAAGTAAAAGCTGAAAATTCTAACGTTTGCATGTAAGTTCGTAAGAATGGAACTTTTAATCGTAAGGGAAGGGTATGTAGCTTGGTTGATTTTTCAGGTTATATTCCTCATTTTTCAAAGCTCATTTGATCAGCAATGTTAAAATACAATCAATATAGCCAAATTTTACAAAAAGAAAAAACTTTATATTTGCTGCCTTCTACCACCAATTCCACCTCACATTTCTCTACACCCCCCCCCTTCCCCCTCCCTTTGTCGTACACCAGCCGCCTATGGATCTTTTCCTCGCAGATTATATCAAGATAAGTTTCAAAGATGAAAAAATTTGTTTAGTGAAAACAGGGACGACAAAAGCCAAGGAAGGCCCCTTGTCAGTCGATCTCTGAGCTCTTTCCCCCTTAAAACTTATGAAATTTAAACTACAACAACTCCAAGTCAGGCCAGAGCCTCTCGTCCCCGACTAGGCTGGCATGGCCTCTAGTCAGCTCTCAGTGATAAAAAGTTGCAGCTTGTTTTTATTACACCTTGTATTCTATGTGAATGCAAAAATATGTGAAATTTAAGAAAAAAGAAAAACAACCTCCAGACAGTCAAATACATTTTGTATTCTGTATAATTACTGTAAAGTTTGAACTTTTTTTACACAACCCATCTTATTTATACTTTAGCAAATGTATACAAAAACTTATGAAAATAACATACATTGCTGTAGCACAAGTGAAAAACAGTAGTATACAATACACTATTACAATATATAGTTATGACAATGATTGGATACAAAAAACAAATGGTGTGACTTAAAATACTTGACTGTTGCAGACCCACACAATGGGTCATAGGCTATTTCTTGTACCTACACCTTCTTCGTGGGTAGATACCGTGGTGGCAGTGTGATTTCTTGGAGTGTACAATGTTCCAAAGTATTCGATGGCTAAGCGTATTTTGAGCTTCTAATGTTGAAATTACACATTACAATTACATACACAACTCAAATGTGCATCTCTTGCAAAAGTACTGAAGTTTTAGCAATGATTTCTTATAGCTTTATGATGTTCTAAATATGGTGCCGTTAATAAATATACACAAGTTAGAATATTACCATTTTCTGTGCGAAGACTTTTGATCCATCTATATTTGGGACAAACCTTACACGGTAGGATCTTAATGGTATCATTAAGACCAGCATAGGTTTGCCCCAAATAAGCAACTGTTGCCCCAAATAAGCAAGGGCAAGGGGGACGGGAGAGAGTCCTCATAGTGTAGTGATTTTGAGGGGGGCGGGGGTTAGGGAAAGTTTCCTCTTTCTGGGGGAGATGAGTTCATGGTATCTGAGAGGGGGATAGGCATCATTAATTCAAAACAGGATCAGAGATACTATTGGGGAGATTTCAAGTGGTGCAATCAGAGAGAAAAAAAGGTGGGCATACACCAAGGGCTTCCTAACATAAACCATTTTGGCTACTCATAACTCTAATAATTACCATACGGACCTAGTTAACATAAACACAAGAAGCTCCACTCCACTCATTTAAAAAAAAAGCCTTTTACACACATGAATAAGTTTTCAAATCATTTCAGTGTAAGCATTTTTAGATTATTTTGAGTATTAATCTATTTTTAAAATCTTTTATCTTTTTTCCATAGGAGTATGGAACATTTACAAATAAAATTAAAAGATAATGAAATGAAAAATTGGAGGGATGCTACTTTTGCATGAAAAGAGTTGGGAGCACTATTCCTCTCGACTATACCAATGAAGACTTGCCCCTCGTTCCAGAATCTACAGTTTTAAGCTATATTACCTAATACACTAATTTAAATATATATTAAGACTTATGAATCATACACCCCCTCCCCTCATTTCTAAAAAAACTATGTATGCACCCAGTGGCCAATTTACTATGTTGCAATTGCAAGGAGCAGTCAAAGTATAGGCTATAGGGGCTCCAAAAGAGATCCAAAAATGTGCATAAAAAATGTTATTAAACTCCTCATCTCTAAGGGGCCCTAAAACAACATTGCAACAGGCCCTCAAACCTGCAAATCGGTCACTGGCTGCATTGAGGTATTTCACTACATTTTTTATCAAGCCTCTTTTTGTATTGAAATAAATTTTGAAAAATTAGCTTTTGCTTTCTTTCCCACCTTTTGCAATGAAATTGTTAAGTTATCCTAACATTTTCAATACCAAACAAAACTATTCCGAACATAAAATAAATATCAGGTCTGCCAGATAGAAGAAAATGCGGCATGAAATATTGAGATCACATAACGTAATGTGTGATATGAAAACAATTCATACTACATTTGAGCACAGAAATGGTAAAATGGCAACAAAAATGAGCAATATTCTGCCTACTTCATTCTCAACAGAATGAAAGAGATGTTTAGCACAGAATATAAAATCTTCGATCAAATAATAAATTGTAATAATAGTATCTGCAACTCATGCAAGACCAATCAAAGTTTTAACAGTGATGTGCAGAGAAATTAAGTTAAGCAATTTATCGTCAATCTTAATTACTTTGCTGCCCATAATTAAAATTAAATTTGAATTTTTGACCAGGACATTTAGTTAAATATTTGGTTAGTATTTTACATCAAAAAAGAGTTCTCTTGGTGATGTGGTAAGCTACTGAACCTTAGAAAAACATATTTATAGTTTGCATTTATGCCTTTAGACCTGAGCAGACATGAACACAAAATAGAATGTTTCCCGTAATTTATTTATCTTATCTTTTCATCATTAACTTTCTTGAAAAAGTTTGTTTTTGAAAAACTCTTTTCATGTTAAAAATTCCGAAAAACCTGAATTGAACAATTGTGTTCGATTAGCTCTACCTCTCCCTCCCAATAAATTTTGCTGGCATTAACAAAAGAAAAAAAATAGATTGTGGGCAAATGTTAATTTTGCCTCATCAGAAATTGTTATGCAAAATTAGTTTTTTAGACTATTGCATTATACAATTTAATACATCAGATTATATTTGACTTACTGCAATTATCGCTCTTTAAGGCTATCAAGTACAACAATGAACATAAGAATATAATAATGTATTTTGCTTTACTAACAGTATCTGTACTTTATCAATGATATGAAATCAAAATAAAGGACACACATGAAAACATAGGGTTTAATGAGTTTAAAATTTTATACATAATGGTAGCATGAAGTTTTTCAGAAAAAAATTAATGAGCAAGATAAGATTTTGAAGCATTTGAAGCAATTTAAACACTTATTTGCGTCACAACTTCAGAATGAAACAAAGTAAATAACGGTAACTTACTGTTTCACACATACCCTATTTCTGTAAAAAGTTAAGAGGCTGCATGTAAAGCAAAATAAAATCATCAAGATTTCATTTACAAAAATATTTTTACCCATTACTTTAAAAACGCAATTATTTTTTTCAGCAATTTTTAGATAAAGTAAGGTCTTTATTATCAGATGAGTAAATTTTTGGGAAGGGAGAAGAATATTTAAATAAAGTATAAATGTAATCAGTTTTCTTTCTTCTTTTTAATTGAAAATTTGAATTGTCGTTTGCTACACATTTAAGAATTTTGCTAAGAAAGAAAACATATTTTATAACCTTGTTCAGCAAAAATTGAAATGTGGTCAAGTTATAGGAAAATTCTTCAATATTACCTCTCAAAATTATTAATAAATTTTATCATTCCATTGAAAACACAAGTACTAATTTTTCTATATTCGATATTATTTTTAAAAAGTTGGAGTTCTGTCAATCAAATGTCAAAACTTTGCTAAAATAAATAAAGCCAAAATTTTTATCACCATATGATAAAACAAAGTACCTGAGTGATTTCTTTCAGTGAAGTAACACACACAATTTAAATTAATGCATAAATATATACATATATCTACTTTGTTAATAAATATAAACTAAGATAATATACCTTGAATCATAAAAATGAAATTATTTGTTTAAAAAAACTGATTTATATATTTTTAGCAAAGCTTAAGGTATCGTATAAAACACATAGCAATGTGCTTTTGTTATATGAACACAATTTTTAAGTAAGCAAAAAAAACTACATTTTACAAGACTTATAAAATCAACAACTAAAAGAATTTCTGAGAAGAGTCATGTAATACAAATTTATTCCATTGAATAAATAATGTACACAAATCACAAAACAAAACTAATTACACAGAATAAATATCTAATATCAACAAGACTGAAATCAATAGTATTCCTAATGTATGATTTACAAATTAACCAGATGTGGAGACATTTTAGAACATCATAATACAGACATGGAAAAAAAAAAAGAGTTCAGTTACAAAAAACGAGATTTCAAATTCTCGGTTTAAAAACTTTTGCAAGAGAGTACTTTATAAATACAAAACAGTATGTAAAAACATGTAAATATGGCAGTGATGTAGCTGATTTTTTTACCTTTTTTAACCATTACATGAAAACACATGAACACACAAACGTTTTTAAAAGACAACAGACATCAAATAAGAAAACGAAACATACCAAGTAAACAAAATCCACAATTTAGAGAGAAATTTTTGATTTTTGGCTGCTTTTTAGAATTTTTAAAAGTAACGGCTAAAGCCCACACTTCATGCGTGCCATACTAATACAGTATATTAGATCCACAGTATTTAATTGTAATGTTTACAGCTGTATACCTACATCAATAAATGATTTGCTATCAACTTTCTAAGCTCCGGAAATATTTTTTTCACTAAATAACAAATTAAGTTCTAATCTTAACTGTCCCGCCTTTTGACTTAATGACTTCTGTTTCAACAATGATTGACGAGGTATTTGATCTAATGATGGATATTAAAGCCAAAACATGTGATTTAGACCTTATGTTAAATATATTTATAGTATTTTAGCCAAAGAAAACCAATGTGATATGCCCTCAGCACAGGATTAGGTTGAAAAATATTATAAATGTATACCCGGGAGCGAAAAGAACCATATGCAATTGGGGGAGGGGGTGCATCCGCATGTAAGTCACTAAAAAAATTTTACTAGTTTTTTCCAAATTATTTTTATTGCTATTGCTTTTAATTTTATTAATAAATTTATTCATTTGTTTATAACAGGGGTGATTGTGAGTTCATAAAAAAATACCTGAAAGTTTTAAAGAGAAAGTGGGGGGGGGAGTTTTTTTTTTTTTAAACAAGGCCCCTATTACTTAAGCACACCTAATTTTATAATTATACATACATAATTAATTTCCTTTCATAAACTAACACATTTCATATATTCAAATAGTTTTTAGTCAAAATATTGTACATGCCTTTAATTAAATTGTAAATGAGTAATGAAGTTACTTTTGAGCTGGTGATGAGCAATTATCTCCAAAAAAATATGTGAAGGAGAAAGCAAAAGTCTAACAGAATTACTGTTTGTTGTGCGAAAGCATTTATAAAGTAATGAAAGTTGCATTTGTGTTACATTTTGTTGCATTTTATTTATTTGTCTCCTAACTCAGGGTAATAAGCATCAAAAGTTCAAAAGTGAGAAAAATTTGATTCTCATATCGGATGCAGATAAAATAATTTAGTAAGGTAAAAAAAACAATTAGAATTTTCATCTTAACATTTCTATTTCATGAACATTATTAATAATTATCGGTATAGTCATCGAAAATTCGAAAAAGAAAAAAAAAATCCAGAGGTGGGAAGATAAAAGCATAATTAAAAATATTTTCGAAGATGAAAATGCCGGAAATCCGCTAAAATACCGGAACACAATCACCCATTATAAGCAAATTCTATGATGAATTTTCATCTTTGCAAAAAATTGCGTAATCTATGGGTAATATTTTTTTTTTCTCAGATCATAATATTTTCAGAAATTTTACTTTGCTAAGAATTTTACTCATTAATAGAAATAATTATTTTAAGCATATCAACTTATTTTTCAAAAGCAAGGGAAAAGCAAGACCTCCCCTCCACCGTTCTACAGACGCATTGGCCATGAATGTGTATCGTTTTTAATATGTAATAAAAGCAATAAGCTAATCATACAATTTGCGTTAAATATTGATAATACATACTGAACATTTACAAATGCTTAGTTTTTTTTTTTTTTTTTTCCAAAAAACTCATTTAAACCATAGACAACACTATTATTCAGCATACTTTTACATTATAAAATGTATATAACATTTTTATAACCAATTAAGTATTCAACAAAAGTGAACGGAATTCTTAAGAATATTTCATTTCTTGACAAAAAGGAAAAAGTCTTAGAAACACTAATACGTACATTCCTAACAGCATTTGTTCAGTTTTAAAATTCAGGTTTGTACTTGTACCAAAAAAAAAAGCATTACAATTTTTAAAGTATCATAAAACTGTAGAAATAGAATAAAATTTTCCAATAGTACATTTCAGAGTTACGTGCTACTAATCAAGTATTTTTGAATACTTTCAAATTGCAATAGATTTTGCATAACACTAGTACGCTAGTTCAGGGGTGATTGTGAGTTCATAAAAAAATACCTGAAAGTTTTAAAGAGAAAATGTTTGTGTGTGTGGGGGGGGGGATGTTTTTTTTTTTAAACCAAGGCCCCTATTACTTAAGCACACCTAATTTTATAATTATACACATTAGTAATTAATTTCCTTTCGAAAACAAACACATTTAAATTAGCACTTCAATTTTTAACTGTTTAACATTTTGATTTTCATAAAAGACACAGAATTTCACTCAAGAATTTTTAAGTCGTGGTTTTTTAATACAAATAAAAATATATTTCATTTATTTATCTCCTAACTAAAGGTAATAAGCATCAAAAATGAGAAAAATTTGATTCTCATATTGGATGCAACTAGATTGCATTTTTTTAAATGAAGGCATCAAAATAAAAAAAAAAAGGTGCAAATAAATTTTTTTATTAAAGTTTAAAAAAAGAATGGCATCTGAACATTTCTATTTGATGATTACTAATAATTATAGGAAAAATCATTGAAACTTCGAAAAAGAGAAAAAAACCCGGAGGCGAGAAGATAAAAGCATAGTTAAAAATATTTTATTTCCGGTATTTTCGAACATGAAAATACCAGAATCGATCATGAAAATACCGGAAATCCGGTAAAATACCGGAAAACAATCACCCCTGGCTAGTTTCTGTACAGTAAAAAAACAGGGGAAAACTTTATAACCAACCTGTCTGTTAATCAGTCCATTTATACAAACAAGACAATTTTAAGCATATAAATGCGATTTTGGAACTTTAAACTTTGGCTTTTAATTTTCATTAATTCGAATATACTAGTACGTGTCATAATATGAAGTTCGAACTTTCTAAAAAAATTTCCCCTACTTAAAAAATGCTAATTTGTATGTTTTCGGGCGTGATAGTAAGGTCATACCAGTAACACATAATTATTTTTTAAGTACCAGAAATTGTTTTTGGAAGTTGTTACTTCATGTTATGATACATAAGGGTTAGTTGTATTCAATAATGTCACAAATAAAAGACAATGAGCAAAATTTCGGGAGAAAATGCAAACATATGCCAAAAATTGTCTCTTTTGTGCAAATGGATATAATGGATACAAAAAGTCTAACTTTTAAAAATTATATTTCATTTCAATAGAGAATGCAGATATTAATCACAGCAAATACTGAAATTTTGAGATTATCAGTGTTTTTTTTAAGCAAATGAATTTATACACAGGAAGGCATAAAACACTGAAATTGGTTTGATTTTGCACAAAAAATAATGTGCATAATAATATATATTTGAAGAAAAAAAACCATCTGTTTTGTTGGGGGGGAATTATTCAGAGATGCTAAAGGAAAACAGTACATGTTATCAATTCTTACATTTTTACTCACGCATGTATAATGCGTAACACAGACATGCAAGGTAGTTAAAATATTCAAGCTTTGAAAAGTTTTATTTTAGGCTTATAAATTACTATTCAAAGATACTAACTAGTCTGTCATGAAAATATTTTCTATTCAAGTCAAAAAGTATAAAAGGCTTTATGAGCTCGGTGCAATTGTTTACAGTATAATGTTAAACTTTCATGTTAGAAACTACTTCATACATTTAAATATAACTACATTATATAAAAATCACAATGTGTTTCACTACTGCTAAAAAAACAATTTAAAAACACAGGCATTTTACAGAGTATTTCATCATTTTATGCCAAAATAAAATTAAGTAAAAGTTTTAAAATCATTCAATATTTATACAGATGGATATGAAATCCACGTAAATTGTCAAAATCAGCATAATGCTCAAATTGAACCAAAATATTTTTAAAATCTACCTACTTGGTCCCTCACAGGAAAAAGAAATTTTGAAACTTCATTGAATTTTACTATTTTAATCATCCATACTTATTGTCTAATGCATGCATTAAGAAGAGCAAAATGTGGCAAAGGTTTAGAAAAAAATGAGCATTTCAAAGCAATATTAAGCTAAATTTTCACGTATGACTTCTATTTCAACGAAATTGCGTTAAATTAAGATAGGAAAAAAAATGCATAAAGCAATTCTTTGAAAACTAAAAAAAAAAAAAATCTAACTGACATTAGAACAAAAAGACTATCTACAATATATACTCTAAAGAGCTTTAGTTAACCCATTGTATTTTAGGTACTGAACGCCAAATATCAAATCATGAGGTACAAACATTGGCTTAGATTGAAACACAATACATACAATAGCGTACAATTATCTAAAAACACTGATGCGTACAAACTTGCCAAGAACTGAATGCCAAACACTATTCACACTAATCAAATTCAACGTATCTACATATGCAATGACACGTACCATGCAATTGCCATATTTTTGATAGAAGGATATCTACGAATTTCCTTAAAGACATCAGTTGTTGTAAGGTAGTTCCTGCATGACTCATCCTGAATGCTATATCGTTCAACAACATTGCTACAAGGCAAATATATAAAAATAGTTGATATATTTTAGAATTACAGTCAAGTGGCAACAATCTACCTTGTACACTTGACAATAGGCAGTGACGTTGAAACCATCTGACTCTTGATTCTTAGTTTGCATTCGGTCTGACTCACAAAAATTTTAATTCATTTTAAAATTTTTATAAATAACATTTGATTTTGAAGTATCAGAATTTGTTTTTGTGTTTGGTTAAAATATTTTGGATGAAGAAAAACATAGCTCCAATGCTTTTCTTTTTCTAAATAATACACAGAATCAAAATATTTTAATTTTTGCTTTCAATTAGAGCTAGATTTGAAAAATAATATAGACTATAATTTTAAAATCTTAATTTTTTAAAACTTTTACATTCTTTTTGCAATAACAACCTTTTCTAACAAGCATAATACCAGCAATATATACAACTACAATTTTATACATTTCTCCTAGAACCAGAAGAGTAAGTAATAACAATGAATAAAAAATAAATTCACACATTTCCAAAAAATGTCCATATTAGAGTTAGGGCAAAATCAACTCTTTGAATACTTTCCAAATACACTGCATACAATTTTGATCTGAAAAAATTTTGGAATTCAAAGTCCTCAATACTTACATAATTTCAATATAATTTTTCTATTCACAATGCCTTTAGCAAGTCAGACCAGTAAGAAAACGATCAGATGGAACATAATACTTTAAAGAAGGCACTCATCAGACCTTGTCACTTCTGTGAGTCACCTTTCGTCTACATTACAATGCCCAACTGAGTCTAGGTACATAAATCTCCCCGTCTTCAGTATTCTCTCAATTGCATCTCATCATATTCTCATGCCACGACACAAAACTCGTAATATGGAACGCCGCAAGAAAAGTTCCGATTTCTGACAAAACCAGCCAAAGACGAAAGCAAGACACTGAGGCTAAGAAAATAAATTACAAGTACATTACTGTCACGAACATATGACTGACTTAAATAACTATGCAGAAAGAAGGAGACTTAAAAAAATGAGACGTTTTCAAATGAAGTCCTTCCACGCAGATGTTGAAGTGGCACTTGAGCGGTGGATAGTTTTCTTTTCTGAGTTCGATTTTAAAAGGACTGAAAACTGGTGTGTGAAAATAAATTATCACTTTCGTTTGCGTTTCCCAGGTCGGGGTAGGATACCTGAGGTCTTGAGGGCTTCTAATGATGAGAGTTGCAGAGCTTCTGGAGGTAATTTAGAAACTGGAATGGTTTTTTCATAGTTGGAACACATATCACTTTCTGCAACCCATGAGTCAGGAACCCTGGAAAAAATAAATAAAAACTCATATTAATAATGGTGAACAAAAAATAAGTTTTAGTAAAGTTAAAACATTTGCAATATTGATCAAATTAAGTTCAATTTTTACATCAAATACATCTACAGAAAACTAAGGCTGCAAAACTATGGTTGTATTTGGATTATACAATTCAATTCAGTTTCTGGTACTTTATGTGATGTAGGGTAAAATTCAGAAGCAGTGATCCCTAGTATAAATCAGGAGTCATTAGTTATACTTTTCACTTAAAAACTAATGTTTAAAAATTAAAATTTCACATCCATTTGTCATTTTAAACCCCCAATGCAACATGGAAGACAGTTATAAGTTTGACATGTCGGTGTGTCTATTTGTTAAAGTAGCTCCTAAATCGATGAACCAATTTTGATCACTTTTTGTGTAGGAAAGGAGACTTCATAAGAGTTCTTAGGTAGGTCTTGTTTTTGTACAACTTTAATTTAAAAATATATCTAAAAATGTCAAAAAGTATTCATCACAGGTGACAATTGCTTAGATCTTATCAGATAAAATACAAAAAAGTGTCATTACCATCCAGTACAAAAGTGATTGGAATGATAGACCAAGAACGAAATGATACTAAGGGCATTAATTATAACACTTTAGATGCTTAATTATAACATAGAGTTTTTAAAGTTGTTTTTTAAGCTACGCATATTTATTAGATAAGTTGTAAAGAAGACGATTAGAAAAATTAGTTGATTATTTCTGAAAAAAAGTTAATACTTTAAGTATTTTAGTATATTTATTTCGACTCACAATGATTAATTTAAGAAAGTATTAAAAATAGATTGATTCGTGAATAAAGATTCATGAAATCCATGAAAAAATGGGAAAATTATGATTTTGTATCACTTTTTTTACATAAAAAATGAGTAAATAAACATTTACAATAAAAGAGACTCATAACGACACCACTTCCACTACTACTACTTGTGGTAAACACATAACCAGGTTATATGAAATACATGAATTATGCAGCAAGCAAGTTTCAGCAGTATAAGTCTTTTAATTACTTAAAATTATAGTTCTATGATCAAAAGCCGAGTTTTCATTTTCTATATATTTTTTAATGTGCCTAAAATGTAGAAATTAGAAATTATGTACAAGTATTCTCTGATAAACCTTCGACAATAAATAAAAGTGAGATTGAACAAAATGCCTATAATTTTCCTTTTTTTAAAAGGCTTTTTCTTTACTTAAGACTTTGCTTTTGGAGAACTTTGAACAGGCTGACATAACACAAGATAATGTCCCTAAAATCTTAGTTTTTATGCTTTAACAATTTAACAATGAAAACATAAACGGGGAAAATAGCACAAATAATAATTTCAATAAAGAGTAAGATAAGACCTTTCTAAAATCACGTAGCAAATAACTCAATAGTGTTACAGGTGATGCTCCTAAGTTAAACACCAACAAAATGGCTGAAATTTTTGAATTTTTCGTGTGTTTTTTCTCCCATAAAGAAAAATCACAGGAAAATTGTATAATTTCATTTTTATAATTATATTTTGGGTTTAAGATGGAGAATGTAGAGAAGGTTTTCCTTTGTCTACAAAGCACCTTTAGTGCAATTTCAAGAGTGCTATTATATCATTTTCAAACCATTAATCACATAAGTTAAATTATATCCCTAACACATATATATATTTAAGAAGTCAATAATAGTACTTTCACATCTATCTCACAATTTAAGATATAATTTATCCAAATGAGAAAGTCTTACATATCTTCAGGACTCCAATGTAAAAGAACATTGACACGACCCTTTTCATCTTTTCTTTTTGCAATTACCTAAATAAATGAAATAATTGAGTTAATTCATCAAAGTAAAACTAATTAAAAGTTACAGTCAAAAATTCAAAATTGAATAAGCAATGTATATGAAAATTAATCTTTGACAGTTGCCAAAACAATACCCCCCCCCCTCCTCAAATGCACTTTGGAACTTACTTTTACTGAATATATTGTATATTTAATTCAGTTAGCTTCTCACAGTAGGTTCCCGTAGTTTTTTTTTTTTTTTCTCCTTTTAATTAAAGAATTAAGATTATGAAGAACAACTAATGCCATAAATACAGAATTAATTTTGTAGAACATTACATTCTAGAACAAATCAAAATTCAACAACAAATGCAGAAATAATAATAACTAGCTGTCGTGGCCGTCACGAAACTTTCTTCTATATCTATCTTATGAATTCCGGTTACAAAATAAAATACGTACTCGCCCGAGTAATTGGAGACAGCTACAATTTCCCAATTATCGTAATAACCCTGCAAATGCAGAATCAATGAGCGAAATTGGAAATCATTGCAAAAGCCTTGTTTAGATTAATTGCAAACATTTTATTTGCTAGTAAAAAGAAATTGGCAACAGTTAAAAATTTCAAATCATTGAAAGTTTTCAGCTGTTTTGATAATTAAATAGCGTGAAAGCGATTTTTTAATGAATTAATTTTTCGCATTGTTGACTAAGCGCAAAAATCACCCCACCCTCCTCCTGGGGCGATTGGCGCCAAAATTTAATCGATGCTTGCTTCCATATTGGGTTAGTGTTATTCCAAATTTCATTCAAATCGCAGCAATATTTCCCGAGATACAGTAGGTGCAATGACAAAATAAGCACTTTTGATTGCTCCACCCCCCTTTGAGATATTGACACACAAATTGAATCAGCACCTGTACTCAATAGGGTCTACCTATGGACCAATTTTCGTTTGATTCCGCCGGTTACTTCCTGAGATATAGCAGTCACCCCCGCGCAGAACACGTGCGATTGCTCCACCCCCCTTCGAGATATTGACAAACAAATTGAATCAGCACCTGTACTCAGTAGGGTCTACCCATGGACCAATTTTCGTTTGATTCCGCCGGTTACTTCCTGAGATATAACAATCACCCCCGCGCAGAACACGTGCGATTGCTCCACCCCCCTTGGAGGAATTCGCTAAACAAAGTCAGGTGCACCAGTTCACATGGTGGTACATATGTGCAAAAATTTTTGTTCGATTTCATTCAGTAGTTTTTGCTCTAGCGCGGCCACAAAAACTGGTCACACACATACAGACTCACACACACACAGACAGACAGACAGACAGACATTTTCCAAAAATGGTCGAAATGGACTCAGCGCACCTCAAAACGTGCAAATCCGTCAAAATTCGACATTCGAAAATTTTCACGAAACCAATACTTTCTTCTATATATTAGATATAGAAGAAAGTAAAAATTGCGTGCACCTGCTTCTGAGTTTGGTAATGATTCAAACTTAACACATACATTTCTTGTAAAAGCTTCAACTCTCATTTTATTGAATAAAATAACAGATAAAAGGAATATTACACAAAGTACAATAATTTCAACGGATAGAAAACTTGTTCAGCTAATAGAAATGTTATGGCACTATGCTGAAAAATATAATATTTTTCCTATATGTGTTCCTATTTAAATGTACTCAAAATTATTGCTCTAAAATACGTTCATTTTTGTTTATAAATAAATATCTCAGAGATCAATTTCAAACCGTTAAATCAAAGCAAATTAAAAGGTACGTCGGTCTGGGTGCTAATGCTAAACTAGGCTAAACAAGTACTTAATGGATTCATGAAAATTTTATTTTTTGTCCTTTTGGTAAATTAGCATTTCAGGTCTTTTTTCTTTTAACTACAATAAACAATTCCACTGAGATGACAAAAATACTTGAACATAATCAAAAGTACGTTAGCTGTAATGCAACTTCAGTTTAACTAGTTTTTTTTTTAATACTTAATTAAAATTTATTTGGTTTTTATATATATAATTTAATTATTCTTATTTCCTGAAGAGGAACAAATGCTGCAAACAACCTAACTTCCTTTGTATAAACCTTTAATATACTCAAATCAATTTATTAAGTTTCTCCTAGGAGAAAAAATACAATGATAATCATTTATTAAGGAAGTTTTCCCTATTTCTGTTTTGTGGTTCAACACAGTGAAACTCTGATTTCACAAATTATCCTGCTTTTGATAGCACTTTCTACCAGGTCCGTCCTTTAAAAGATCAGTTCAGCGACAAATAGTTTGCCAAATCAACTTTTAATGCCCTATTAGAGTGAAAAACAATCAGCTAAGTAAACACTTCAAATCATAAAAAAAACATTAGAAATTCCATAAAAAACTAGATAAAAAAAAAGTAGCATACATAGTGATGTTGCAAATGTAATGTTTCAATTTTGGCCAAGGTAGAAAAGAAAGCACCCTGTTCTGCCTTCTGCACCAATTTTGCTTTTTAAGTTGGTTTTCAAAAGTATTGCTTTGCTCTCATTTGTAAGGTGCCAACCAACAATGTTTTAGTGTTAATCAAATTATATTTCAATGAATAATAAATCTATTTTTTCATTTCTTTGAGTTATCACTTAAACTGGCGCTGCTTTGCATACAATATCCTGAAAAGAGGAGGGATTTTATTTTTTTGAACATCTCAGTCTCTTTTTATTCATTAAGTCGGCCAAATTCTGTTTTGGTGAAATAAAGTCAAAATTACTTACTGTACTATGGAATGTGATGGCCGATGGAGGTCCTCCTGGGAACATTCCTTCAATAGAACTTAACTGTAGTAAATTATGCCTCACATACTCTAAGCTAGCATCATCAAAATAATCCTTACATTTATCTGCAAAATAAAATTTTCATCAACATAAATTATATTAGAATCCTGTAAAATAAAATAAATATTTGCCATGATTTAAAACATAATTTATGAAAGAAGTTCATAATTTCTTTTTATTTTCCCATAAATTTCTTAAAAGCAAAAAAACTGGCCAATTTTCCGTGAATATTTTCGTATCATTCAACCAAACGTATAGAAACAATTTACAAATTAATAACAAATGAGACTTGCTGCATTTTTCTTTTAAAAAAAAATAACAAAAAAATATAATAGTAAAGCTATGATAATTGTAAGGAAGCTAGCTATTAACCCTCTGTTCCTGACATTAGTTGATTCTTGATTTCTAGGGCAAATAAGTATGCATAGATTTACAGGGGAGACAAGTTCTTTTGAGAGTGATTTTAAATATATTAAAAATCAATATTACATTATTCTAAAAAAAAAAATCATCTGCCTGATTTCCATGCCTGGCTCATAGAAGAACTGATATATATATAACCCACACCTGAATTCTCTACCTGAATATTCTTCATTTCAGAATTCAAATTTTTTGACTAGACAGTATATGCAGATGCACTAGTGAAAAAAAATCATGTTATTACATATTTATTCGACAACAGGCAATAAAACCCAGTACATGCTATTTTTCATTCAGAGAAAATTATTATAAGAGAGCAAAAGTACTCGAAGACCCTCTTTCCTGCTTCTTGATTGACCAACAGCAATCACATGCTCATGCATTCATTGTGAGATGTCAAACATTTCTAAAATTATGTTTTTCTTTAAATAGCAAATATTTTTGTTTAAGAAATGAATTTACATTTCAATTTTAATTTCCATTAAGAATTAAAATGATTTCTAAGCGATGCTCAATTTTATATACATTAAGTATTAAATTATTGGAAAAAAAAATAAAAAATGATTATTCTTCATCTTTTTTGAAAAACTTCTTTTGTCAAATTATTTTTATTATCTTGCAACAAGGGTTTCTGGAGATATTTTATCAGTATATACACAACATATGCAGAATGACAAATTATATTTTTCCTAAAATTACTTAAGTTCTTTTAAAAAACATGTACATAAAAAAAATTATAAAATAAAGCCGTTTAGTTGAGCAATTTCAGATCACAATTCAAGTGACGAAGACACTATAACAGCAGTTATGTGCACAAATTTTAAAATACATGTAATTATTCAACATTTAGTTAAACTTGTATTTTATTTAGCCTTTGAAAGAATGCCTTCACACCAATGATCTGAAATGTCCAATATCTAACAACACCTTTCTTAAACCACTTAGCAACTAACCTTCAATACATTCTTCTGAATGCTTGTCAGTAAAATTACAACATGACTTTTTGCATTCAAAAGTTTTACAGTGCAGACAAACAACTGATTTAATGGCTTTTCCCGAAATTAACGGTAATTCGCCATCGGTAAGTTTCAAAGACTTTGTAGTGAGAAGTTCATGGGTGGATTCAGTGAGCATGGGTAGTTCTTCCAATCTAGGAAGAACTACTATTGGTACTTTAGCCTGAGAAGCTGTTCTGTGAGTCATATGAGGAAAATTAGTCGGAAATTTCCTAACAGCTCTCGTTAAGGTTTTATGCGTTTCAGATTTTACTCCATTCTCAACACAAGAGTTACAGAGGCAAATACAGTTGCTAAAATCTGGCAAAGAGTTCGATTGCGGACGAAAACAAAATGCTTCATTTTCAGTCAGAACGACATTCTCATTCTCCATTAAAATTATTAAAAATAACAGTAAAAGATGTTTTGTTGAAATTATAAAAATATTTCAGAAGAGATAATTAAATTTTCACAACGTCTTGAATAAAAAGCAATATAGAAGTTCTGCAAACAAATCTTAAAAACAAAAATATTTAAAAATGCAAAAGGCATAAAATTCTGTTAAATACATACAATTCCGAAAACAGCCCAACTAAAGCTGAGAATTGTTGCCAAAATGACCCCCGATAACGTAAACTTTTAATTTTTTTTCAACTACGAAAATATATCGCGAGGTCTAAACATGGCCTCCCTTGATATTTAAAAGTAGGAAAAATATTACTTTTCTACCAGTAGATGGCGCTGATACCTGAGATAAAATCGCTTAAATTCCTTGTGTTCCCGAGCAGTGACGCCCCAAACTAAAAATTTTGGGAAAAGAGGAAATTCTCAATTTTCCGAATGGAACTAAAAATTATGCTGAATGATAATGTATGAGTTCGCACACATTCATCTGTTGAAAAAAAAAAACATTTGGGCATTAGGCAGGGATTCAAGTGAAACAGCACTGCGATCGCTTCGAATTGCAATCGCTACTGGAAGTGAATTACATTATCATCAACTTAACTTGGAATGACGTCACTACGGGTGGAGCCAATAAGAGCTCACAAGCACTCAGCGATCTCCTCTTATTCGCCAAGTAGGCTGTGACGTTTTATCTAGCTCGTTTTTCATAGGCAAACATCATACTGACGTCACGATGTTTTTATCAAGAAATGTTCTAATGTAATTCATTTCCAGTAGCGATTGTAATTTGCGATGGCCTGTTTCACTTGAATCCCTGCCTTAGTATGTTTGCGAATTTACCGAATCGTCAAACAAAATCTGCGGAATAAAGACATTTTTGGGAGGTCATTGTGATTGCGATCTGCGTAACCTTGTCCTCCCTCAGAAATTCTCCATTCCTTAGCATTTAAAACGAAGGAAAGGCATAACAAAACACGAAGAACGTGCATTTTTTATAAACTATCCAAGCAATTAGTCTTCAGAATCCAAACACAAGTATTTTATATCATTAATTTAAAAGTATTATATCTTATTCAAGCGCTAGATTACATGCACTGCACAATTACAACTGATGTTCGTTCGTGCAAATTGCACTTCATATTTCTAAGCACCAGGATCTATCAAAAGTGTACCATCTTCACTAATGGTAGATGGGGAACGTTAAAATTCCCGTGGTCACAAAATCCTCCATGTGAATCAATACCTCTGGGGGTTGCGTTGGACCTGGGGGTTTGCTCGGCTCCCGGTCTGGATTAAAAAAAAAAAAAAAAAAAAAAGAGCACTCTTCAGGGCTCCATCCCACCAGTTAAACCCCGTGTTGTGGTAGCTACATTGGGACCTTAGAGTGAAATGAAATGAATAGCGACGACAAATTCTTGAGCATCGAAATCTGTCATAAAAAAATTCTTCGATTAATTTTCAAATGCGTGTAATTTTGCAACAACTACAACTACTAAAACTATTATGATGTCGCCATTTCCAGGTGAAACAGAATAGCAGTAGGTTGAGTATTTCGTGTTTCCTTGCAGAAAAACACTACCGAAAAAAATATTGTTAAATTGTAAAAAAAAAATCAAAAAATTACTTTTCTGACGATAAAAAATGAACCAAAACTTCAAATAATTCAGATGGCCTTACTCCTGAATGAACCTCATTTTGTCGCTTCATGTACGTGTGTAACGCGTCCTCTGGGGCAAAAACATGATCAGACAATAAACCCATCAGCAATATAATTTTATGAGCTTGGAATGAGTTTGAATCAAAGCACAAAAACGGGTTAACAACAAATTCTTTTTTTAAAAAGATCACCATAAGAACTATGTACGAATGAAACAATGAAAAGGAAAGAGTTAATTCCGACGAAGAAACATGTCTAGAAAAGTAATAAATGCCACATAAAATCACATCGAGCACTTATGACGTTAACACCTCACTCATTGCTTACTTAATTTTGAGGAACAACAACAATAATAAATAAATAAATGGAAATGAAGTTGCATAATCTGCAGTAGGGAGCGCTTTTTGTCACTCAAGTTGAACTAAGAAAACATTTGCCAGCCAAATTGGAGTGATGCCAAACATTCTTCACAGCTGTTGCCTCGACATCAGTCCCGTAAATTAAAAAAAAAAATCTGATGGGGGGGGGGGGTGGCACCATATGACTTCTTTGTACGCCTATTCAATAATTTATGTGGAAAAAATTGCAATGGAACGAGCGCGTGTACTCATGTTTGTCGTTACAGTTTATTCTTCTGAAATACACATTTTTGAGTGAATTTTAAGCTTTTTAATATGACTTCCTGGGCGCTTTCTCACACCTATAGTGCATGGTAAATACAGAGAATGACACTTTCAAATTCAAACAACTTTAATATTTGTTGGAGATCAAAACAGTCCTAATCTGTATATATGCAACCATATTAGGACTGCCAAGAGTTAAGAGGGGACTGACTTTTAACTCCCCCTCTCCCCCACAAAGGCCACGGTTGCGACTTGGGCTGTTTCTAGCAAAAGCGATACATCCCCCTTTTTTCATTCCGTAGTCTGAATTTCTTCCAATATAGTACAAATTTACTGAAAAGTAAAAACTGCAGGAACTAAGTCCTCCATACATTAAAATCGGACACTTATTCACAGTTGAGTTTAAAGAATTTTCACCAATCTCAAAGAGTTTAAATTGTCCCCACTTTCGCAAAAGCACTATATGTGAATCTGTGAGAATCCTCAAAGAATTTACATTAGGTAGTTAATCTCATCAGGATTCTTCACAAATACATCTCCTTTAATAAAATCTGCTCTCCGAACACTGCTGAGGGGTGATGGAACAATACCGAATTCGCATCGATTATTCACCCGAGTCACGATCTAAATTATCGTCGCG
The DNA here is from genome assembly GCA_038373865.1 of Uloborus plumipes. Taxonomy (NCBI): domain Eukaryota; kingdom Metazoa; phylum Arthropoda; class Arachnida; order Araneae; family Uloboridae; genus Uloborus; species Uloborus plumipes. Next base: position 23,902 of record JAXGGA010012593.1, read on the forward strand.
TCTGCTGGTGTCATAGTGCACTATAAGTGGGATGAAGGGTGGAGAAACGCAATGGAAGGAGAGGGGGGGTATGAAATAGCAACGAAATAAAAAAGATTAACTACGTAATATAACGTGACAAAGCATCAACGTCACTCTAACTGATGCAAGCACGCATTTCCTCTGGGAGGAAGAAATTTGTTGTGAACTTGTGCTTGTGAGCTAACTGTCTTTCTTTTGACAGCTTTTATTGATCTATTTATATTTGTGCATTTATTTATTTTATTAGAGGTGTGTAGGTAATTTAATTCGTACAAAAGTGGGGAGAAAATAATGTAAATTTGCGAGAAAACGATTCTAGAAGAAAAAAAAACAGCTTCAAAATAGGATAAACAATATAGCTTAAAACCACTGATCTCAATAGTAAGAGTCTCAATATAGAGATCAGTGCTTAAAACCAAGGGTTCGGGTTGGTTAAGCCTCTAGAGACTTTAAGTTGCTATGCTAGTGTATAGACATGGTAGCATAAAAATTGCAGATTCTCTTGTAAAAAAATATGCAGACTCTTGTAAAAAAATTCAATCACCTACACTACCCAAGCACCAAATGTTGCAATAGAAGCTAACGAGTACAAATTAAATCCATATTTAAACATTAACATGTCACAAAGTCGTTTATGATTAGAAGCTATATCTCAAAACAGTAAGACAACAGCGATCTGCTGAACTTCGTAGTTATATTCTAAGTAAAATTTCTAAGTTGTTATCTAAAAATGGGTCATCATTAGCTGGGCCATTTTGTACCGCACATGACGCTCATATATTTCACATCAAAAAAGTAATTATTTTAAAAGGTAATACACGAAGTTTTTTGTTTAAAAAATCCCACACTGGTTTGTGATGTCTTAACCAACAAAAATTTTGTTCATTACGCCTTTAAAATAACTATTTTTAATGAAATTCAGGAGCGTCACGTGAAAGATAAGATGGCGGCTTTTTCGTGGAATGGCCCGACTATGAATGGATCAATAGAACAGAATTAAAGCACAATTTTCTATCACAGATAAAAGCAGAAACAGAAAGTGAAACAAAACTAAACAGGTTTTCGGTGTTCTACTTTTAAATTAGTTTAGATAACTCAGAAAGTATTACTTCCGTAAAACAACTTATACTATTACAAAATAGCTGTAGCAATAGTTATTAGGTGGAAGTACAAATGAATTAGTGTGCAATTCACGCAAAACGCTAACACCACGAATCATTGTTGAAGCTTACGCAAAAAGTGGAAGTTCCATTTTCCGAAATCGTGGAGAATTCGATTACGTGACGCCGTTGATAAAATCTTTTTGGGTGATTAGGCAATGCGTCTTCTTGAGTTTTTAGAGATGGTATTAATTCGTCATAAAACGTGTGGCCTTATTTTTTTAGTGGTAGTTTTGAATGTATTTAACTAGATTTTTGAAACTTACGGTGAAAATCCAAAATAAATATCAAATTAAGATGGGCTGGTGATAAATTAATTACTTACTGTTGGCCAGTAAAGAATATCATTTCATGTAGTAGATATAATACCCATAGTCTTAATCAACCCATAGTAATTCTCTGATGGAAAAATTACTTGCTATTAGCCAGTAAAGAATCTAATTCCATATATAATACCAACAGTCCTCCTCTGATGGAAAATTACTTGCTGTTGATCAGTTTAGAATATAATTCCATATAGTAGATACAACACCGATAGTCCAGTGAAAAATCTCATTTCACGTGGTAGATATAACAACAATAACCATAGTCCTCTTCTATTCACAGTCCCCCTTTTAGTAAAAAATAACTTGCTGTTGACTAGTAAATGATTTCATTGCATTTAGTAGACATAAAACGCAGTCTTATCCAACCAATGCAACAAAAGCCCCTAATAACAATGTAAAGAAAAAATACAAACATGTCATGAAATATACAAAAGTACACTGTTTATTTTCTGCATAGGAGAATTCAGGCTACAATTGCTCGTCTGTGGGATGTTCAACCCTACAATGTGTGTTTTACATTTTAAAAAATGAAAATTTAAATATTTTGTCCTAAACTTTGAACAACCTTTTATTTTTCTTCATAGTTCATTGAATATTTTGTGCATGTCATGCATGTATGAAGGAAAATAGCGTTCAAGTCTCGATTCTTCAATTTCGCGTTGAGTGAAGGATAGAAAATTTTGCAGTAACAAAGAGCTGTATGGACACAGAAAAATGCAGTGCCAAGATCTGCTTGAACACGCCAAAATCAGGTCAGAAAAACCAGCTCCGAGGCTGGCATACTAAAGCCATAGCAATTTAATTTTCATTAAGTTTTGAAAGGGCGGTTTTTTTCACCTCAAAGGGATTATCATGCAGTGGCAGTGGGGGAAAAAATGTTCCAGTTACACATCAAAGCCGTGCGCGACCCCCTTCTCTCTCTCTGATGAACAAGTGAATGTGAATTCGAACTCTCTTCCCTTCATACCAATCTCTCATACACACACCTTACACACAGCTTGAGCTTCCCAAATGCACCCGTCTTTCCCATGTATCTCCCCTTCATATCATGGGTGGTGACATCACTTCCTGCTATGACGTCATTTTCGCACGCCAGCTGGAGCTATTGTTCCTTTGCACAGAGACCCCTGGTTTTTCGCAGCAGGAAAACAGCTATTATCCCCCACTCTTGCATAGCGAAAAAAAGTCAGGGAGCACACATGCGGAGTACAGGTTATACACCAAAGAAATTTAGGCTAAATGAATGACTTTCAATTCTTTATAGTTTTCTCTTGCTTTTTTCCCTCTCCCATAAAAAAAAATATTTCGATGGCTGAAAGATATAGAAAGTTTGTGCGGACCGGAAGGAGAGGATGAATCGCAGCAATGTCACCTTCCTGGAGTGGAACAGCTGATAGAGGGAAGTTTTTCGGGAATATGTGTCGCATGTGATACTCTTTTCCAAACAGTTCTCCCGAAGAGAATGACAATAAAAAAATTGCAGCAGTTGAGGTGAAGGTTAATATGTCTGATAAAACAGTTTGGACATTTCATATCGTTGTTTCTTCAATGGCAATAACGCCGTTGTGTCGATGCAATTCTGCATTGTCTTTAATACAATCAGCTATCCATATTTTTCCCTTTTTTTCTAAAGGAGAATGGAATCAAGAATTTCTTTAGTGCTGTATCGTACCTCCAATTTTATCTGTTTAATGTCTATGTTCTTAAGCTGCGTCCTTGCCATCTTTATAGGCAAACATTCAGTCATAGCATATACTATAATAACTAAACAGACGAAACTAAACTCACCAGAGTAAAGTGAAAATTAAAATCGGGTACTAACTTTTATGATGAGTAGAATAAAACTGGGACAAGTAACGCACCACCTCTAGTGATACTTCGTACCATTTATTTATTCGATTTATCAGAAATAGTGGATTAGAACTTGGGTACAACAAAATCATCTAAAAGTGCTTAAGTTGACATGCTAGTTACAGTTTGTAAATGATCCATTCGAGACACAGACAGCCGTCAGATAATAAATGGCAAATAGCCAAAATGTGAGCTTTTCAGCATTTGAAACGGAAAAATAGTCATTTATTTCAAAATTCCCTCTTTGCAAATTGTAATTGGACATAACGAATAAAAATCTGTTTCGTTGTAAACAAGCTCCGACCCTATTCAGGCTGAAAATAACTCTATCAAAGCGAAATTCTCAATGCCGAGAAAATTCGTTGCGTGCGCTCGACAATTACTTCACACGATTCCAGTTTTTAATGTGAAACGTGCCCAGCGCAGGGGCCAGTCAACACCAACCAAAGAAAGCAAAAGTCTTTCCGCTTACAAGTGGCCATTCCGTCCTGGAGCTAACAGGCTTTTTCAATTAGAGCGGGCACGGCGATAAATTAATATTTCCTGCTCGGTGGCAGAATGCCATGCTTAGGCTGGATTATCTGATGGCAGATGATTTGTGACACAACAACTCTCACCTCACCGCGATTTGTCTTACGTGACAGGAATTAGCGACTTTTATTATCGCCTGCTGCACGGACATTTTCCTTTCGAACACGACCGGATTTCGATGGTGAATTCCATTTTCGCCACAGAATAAAATGGAATTCGAAATGCTACGGATTTACTCTGGTTGTATCTCCGACAAGAAGGTTTTTGAAAATTTAAACCAATGTCGCCAGTTTGAAATTCGACGAACTCGCATCGCTTATGTCTGTGTTAGAGTAAAACTCATCAGTGTTTATTAGTACAAAATTTCAATACCATCACTTTTTCTTGTGTTTGAGAGAAATATAGTTTTAAGAGGGTATAATCATCGCGATATTATGCATCGATGGATACATTCAGCAAATTCCCATCGTTTGTAGTCTGGATAAGGCAGAATAGGATTTTGAATAGTAATTTATATTTTTGAATTTTCACAAATTCACATCGTCTTCTGCATTTTGAAACAGAAGGATGCTTTAAAGCGTGTTATACACATGGACATTTGCAAACTTGCATAGTTTCTTTATGCATAAAAAATTAAAGTATTATAGAATGTTCGATGCTTGAAAATGTACAGATTTGCAAGGCTTGTGTTCAGGGGAGCTCCGATGGGAGGTCACAAAGTTGCTGCGATATGAAAAAAAAAAATCCTATTCGGCAAATTTGGGTTCAACTGTGCAAAACTGGGATTCTGTACTCTTTCCAAAGAAATTAAAATTGTTTTTTCATATAATGATGCCTTATTAATCTTATAATTAGATGTTAGGTGTGTATGTATGACATGTATGCATGGTCGTATTTCAACATTCGGCAAAACTGGAATTTCATTCGGCAAATTGAGAATTTTCCCTCACCCCAAACATTTTAGTTTGGGGCTTGTGTTGGGACCAGAAATGAACGAATAGATGTAATGAAAGTTTCAAGTAATACAACACGTGAGAAATTTTAAATTTACATCACATGATTTGCGAAATAGGAAGAACGAAAGTTATATAGTCAACATAAGGTTCGAGGCGTGCGTTAGATTGAAAATACACAAGTTAAAAAATGGACAACAATTGTTTTAAATGATATCTTAACTACTAGAAACTTATGCTATTCTAACTATTAGTGGTTAGTCCCGATAAAATTGAATAAATATATAGGTAATATCACGAAAATTTCCTGTTCGTTAAAAGCCTCTTGTCCAAGATGAGGGGCTAGCAGTGAAGAGGTGTCCGTGAAAAATAAGGGAGAACCTGTAAAACGTCACGAATTTTCCAGCGATATTTTTTTTTTAAATCCTGGTGTTTCCCTCAGCTGATAGATAGGCATCGCCTGTAAAAACAAGAGAAAACCTGTATAACTTCGTGGTGGTTTTTCCCCCCGTAATTTTTTTTTTTTTTTTTCACCCTGGTGTTTCAACGGATAAATGGACTCCACGCTGTAAAGAGTAAGAGTTGTATGGGATAAATAAGGAATGGTTTGCGTACTGCTACGGACAGTTCCTTCAATAATAATCTCATGCATTTCTTCTTTTTTTTTTTTGAAACGTAGATGATAGATGGACATCCCAGAAGCAAGAAGCTACCTGGAAAAAAAAGGATTTTTTTAAACCTTGATATTCGAGCAGACACATATGCATTTCGGCACTGAGAAGTCACCTATGAGAAAAAGGGAAACCACGTAATATTATCGAGAAAATTTCTTGCTCTATTCACCAAAATGTGTGATAGACACTCTCGGTTCCCGCGAGGTGTGACCTATAAAAGAATACGTGAAAACCACGTTATGAAAATTAAATTTTGTTTATTTCCTTTTGTTTATTTTGATAGTTCAGCAGATAGACAGAACATCTCAGCTGCGAGTAGTAGACCTAATAAAGAAGTACGTGAAAAATTGTACAACACCATGAATAGTCCCTCCTCCCCTGTCTTTTTGATTATCTTGACAGTCCAGCAAACAGATAGACCATCCCAGCTTGAAGTATAGTTACCTTCGTTACCAATAAAGAAATACGTGAAAACCTGTACAACATCGTGAACACTCCCCCCCCCCCCTCCCCTCCTTGACTTTTTGTTTATCTTGACAGTACAACAGACAGTTTACCTAAAAAGAAATACGTGAAAACCTATAAGGCGGCATGAAAACGTTCGTTTATTTCTTTTTGTTTATCTTGATAACCCAGCAGACAGATAGCCCATCCCAGCTACGAGTAGTAACCTATAAAGAGATACATAAATAAAAGTGACCCTTCACACTATTTTAAAATTTTCTTCTTCTAACCTTCTTCTGGTGTCTCTGCTAATAAAAGATAGATATCACAACCGCCTGTGACGAAATAATTGAGGCTTGTTCTGAAAATTCCTGCTTTTTAAATTTCAAATGATGAATAGGCTCCCAGACGGGAAAAAGTCCCAGCAAAATATTAGGAAGGCGAAGAACACGTATAATGCCAAAAAGTTTCCTTCTTTAATCATTCTGTTAGTCGCATTTGATGGATAACCATTTTTCTAAGGTTAAAATTTTTAATTAAAATGGTAATAAAATACTAATGGACTTGAATTCGTTTATGACCAATTCAAATCTGATTTATGGTATTGAAAGATGAGATTGGAACCTTATGCAACTATTTCCCTCCACCCCAGCTCGTTTGAATTTTATTTTAATGTTTGGGCTTTCTTCCGTGTCATTTTGACATAATTTTCTCTCTCTCGTCCCCCCCCCCCCCCGTCTCACACCCTCCAACGCAGATCTTTCAGTGAGGATCATTTTGATGAATTTAGCTCGTTTTATTTTATTTTCCTATTTTTAAAATATTTTCTTTCGGTTTTATGAACCATTATTACTTTTCCGCCACTTTTCCTTTTTTAATTTTATAGTTTTTCGCATTGTAGTCCCATCACTTAAAAAGAAGCAAGAGGACGCAAAAACAATAAAACGCCTCTAATGTTAATGGGGAAAAAATAAACATTAAGAAACGAAAAGCTTTATCGTCAGCAATAAAGAGTAATAACAAAAATGTAACAATAGGAATATCCAATTGAAACAATTTTTAGATAAAGATACTTAAAGTAGTCAGACGATATTTTTCACAAGATTGCTGCAAGCTATGTTTTGCTTTATTGTGTCATAATATCAAAAGTCAAAAGTGAGAGAAAACAAAGAGCAATCTTGATTGTTCGAAAAAGTAAAAGAAATTGATCGCTGCATGAAACATTCAGCATCGAGCTTTCAAAAATTATGCATTAATCCTTCTCATCAGAAACATGAAGCAACATTCCGAAATAAGTATATTAAACTTGAAATTTTGGGAATTGAATTAAAGAACTTCCTCACAAATAGAGGCATCACAGTACTCCAATGAGAAGAAAAATAGTTCTAATTCACTGATTAATTGACTGATCAGTAAAAGTAAAACATGGGAAAGTAATGAAAAGATAAAATTAAACCTAGTCTATCGTATGTAAGTAGTACACATATAAAATAAGAATACAAAAGATGAAGACATAAATAAAATTAAGCGCATGAAAAAGAAAAGAAAGAGTAAAATAATAACAACAGAGAGAGAGATGTAACTTTGAAATGAATTTATATGTTTTGCTACAAAAGTAATAGAAAAAACAGCGTGATTTTCAGTAAAAATTTCAGAAATATATTTTTAGCTTATAACATGCTGTGAGACTGAAGATTAGAAAATGAAGAAAATAAGAGCACGCCTAAAGAGAAAAAAAAACTGATTAGATAAAAATAAGTGATGAGTAGAGAGTACTAATAAATAGTGAGAAATAATTTAAAAAAAAAATCCTTTGTTAATTGAACAGAAAATTTTTACTTGTACAATTATGTTTCTGAAAATAATTGTAATTTCAAAAAAAAAAAATCCCACTTGAGTTTCCAATACAGAAAACAAAAATACCAACAAAACTCTTCAGATATTTTACGCACTTAATTTTAATAACTCAATACACAGTTTTTGGGGGGCGGGAATTCCACAAAACAAGAAATAGCCATAACAGCGACAAGAATAAAAATTATTATTACGGAAAATGCCGCAAGAGAAGGAAACAGCATACTTTCCATTCTCGACTGAGAGTAGTCAGTCAAGAGGCCAGTGGATTGGTGGGTCGGTTTCCTAGGCAACCATCCAACCAATCAACGGAAAGAATGCAAACCCAAGCTAGTCAAGATTAGAAGAGAAAGAAAAAAAAGAAACGGGGAAAAGCAAAGCATAAAAACACGCTGGTAGGTAGAAAGGGAAATGGCCGATGATACTAAAAAGAAGATAGGGAAAAAAAAGCTTAAACCGGTTTTACGTTAAAATGAAGAGTGAAAAATAATCATAATAATAAAAGAAAGGGAAAAAGTGGTTGCTCGCAGTTCGGGTTTAGGGTGTAGCGTTGTAGGTCATTGTCATGGCCTCGGAAGATTTTTCTTTTATTTTTCTACTAGTTTGTTAGGTCAAACGTCACACCTTGTTGGCGATTTTCTTTTGGCGGACTTTTTATTTTTTATGTAAATGTTTTTCCCCCAGATACCATCAAAAGGAAATTGACAACATTTTTCATCAGAAGAAATTAAACGTAAGTGTTTTTAGAATGGGGGAGGGGGTGGGGAAACTGAATGATGCTTGCAATAATTGATTCTTTTGCACAAGGCATTCTCAACTTCGGAGAAAGTGTGAAATGCCGTCAATGTTATTTTCAAGCGGTAAGTCTGATTCTTATTTTGAATTTTCTGTTTAAAATTTGATCATTGTTCGTACACACTCACACACATAGGTATGAGTGTATAGCAAATGTTTAAGCCAACTTGAGCTGTTTCATTATGCCAGAAGATGTGTTCAATTATAAAAAGAGGGAGAGCATATGTTAAGCAGTGGTATCAAAAGTTACAATGCAGAAATAAAGCCTTTGGGCAGAAAAAAAAAATTCATCGAACAGCTTGACAAGTTAATGTTATAAAACTACCCTAAGATAATAAATTTCTTTTCACAAGAACAGAAAACCGATTAGCTATTTGAAACGAAGATTACAGCATCTTGCTTGCATGACGTTTGTGAACAAGAGAGTTCTTCCTCACTGGAGAAACTTTTAGCTATTTTTGAGGGGATAGGAGGGTTAAATTCTCTGTCTTGCTTAGTTTTTGACAAGGAGTGAGTGGTTTTTGATGAATAAAGTCCACGTGTATTTCCTTTTTTTTTTTTTTTTTTTTTTTTTTTTTTTTACTTCCTTATTGGTTTGGGCCTTCTTCGAACTTGTGGGGAACTAACGTTTTTGGTAGACAAGTTTATAGAGTGATAAATGCCAAAAAAAAAAAAAAATGCTTCCATTTCAGAATCAAAATGTGTCACTGGAACTTATCAAATGCAGAATGCTGTTCAGAACTTGCAAATTTCAAAAACTCGGTTAATTAAGAATAGCATACTGACACTTCATCATCATTTTACATATCTTCGGAATCTATGCCTATCAGCATCAGCAAACTATTTTACTGAACCAGAAAATAAAAAAAATATCCAGAAAAATAATTCGGCTATGAAACTATAGATTAAACGTCGGAAACTTCGTCCATAATTCTTTGACCTCCAAGACAGAACACGCAAGCGCGCACGATAGAAGTCCATAAATATTCTTCATTCAATAATCGGCGATAAGAGCCTTGCTTCGATTTTGCAATCATAACGGCCATAAATGTCAACAGGTGTCCAAATATTGGAAACTATAGATTTCATATCACGAGCAAAGCTAAGATGGTGATTCCACATCAAGTAGGTGATATTGACGAACGGCACTGAAATGTAGCAGTGTGAGTATGTCTTTGTTCTTGATATTTTGATCCATATTTTGTGATTAAGTGTTTTACATTCTTGATGACAGAAAAATATGAGCCTTCCCCCCTCCAAAAAGAACAATGAAAAACTTTTTAAAATATAATTTTTAAGAAACTCCTCAACATTTATCCTCTCTTGTCTGCACATTCTTGAGATCTTTATTTTTGAGCTTGAGCAAAAGAAAAGGGACAAGACAAAACCTTGTCAAAAGAAGCTTAAAATGCTCTCCGTGTGCTCCAAATTATATATATATATATATATATATATATATTTTTTTTTTTCTGATTTTATAATTTCACTAAAGTAATATTAATCTATTTTATTTGCCTTTATTCGTGAATTTTTGATGTTTTCTTTTCTTTTTATATCATTATATCCAGAGATATCGCTGAAGTCTTTTTCAAGGAGTGAAAATTTTCCTTGGCGATTTTTTGCAGGAATGAAATTTATTCAGAAGGAGTGACAGGTATTTAGACAGTAACAGTGATCTATTCCATAAAAGAACTAAAGATAAAATGGAATGATGAGAGAGAAACGTTATGTTGAGAGTAAAAATACTTTAACGATCTTTTAATTACAAATAAAGTAAAACAAACGTAAATATTCCATCCCTGCAACTCATTAATATTAACTAAAAAATAAAAAAAGCACCTATTACGGGAAATTGAAACAAAAGATATGTATCATTAATACATCGGCAGAACAAAATTAACGCTAAACACAAAAAATAAATAAATAAAAACTAGGCTTTGATAATTATGAGTTGCATATGATCAGAACGATGGCTTGCTTCAGTTCAATGGCTTTTCTATGCCCCACCTAGAGGAGTGGCAGGAAAACGAACATTTATTTTCTGACGAATTATAGCAGTCTTTTATCGAAATAAACGTGAAAATAAATGATCGTATTTAATATAGAATCACTTAATTCGGAACAAACTATTACTATACATTTAATGAATATTTTATAGAGCTCATGTGCCTTTCATGTTGATTTATATTGAAGTAAAGTTAACAAAATTCAGAGTGAATATTGCTAAATTCACTGGTGATAATTTTAGAGACTGAATTATGAATACAGTACAGAATGTTTAATTATTATGATTAAAATTTAATTTTCTAAATTCTTCAATAATTAACTCACTCACAGAAAATATTAAAACGTTAGCGAAATGCTGCTAGAAAAGAGTTCTGGTTACTTTTAATTAATTGTGTTATTAATTTATTGAGTAATCAAGCGTTGATTATGTCTGGAGTTTATTTCGTAAGAGGTATGTTTCTGTCACTGGACTCCTTTCTCGGTTTCACTTTCAGAAGTAAATAAAGGAGTGCACCTGCCCGCTTACAACGGGGATACAGGTGTCAGGTACACCCGCGCAGGGCTTTTGGGAGGTCGAAAATGGCGGGAAATAGCGCAACTAGAATGTCAAACCACACTGCAAAAAAAGAATGTTGTTTTTACAGTATAATACAGCTAATTTTACAGTAAAAAACTGTAAAAATTGCTAATTTTATAGTAATAAAATGTAAATTTTCTACTTTTACAGTTTATTACCGTGTATTTTACAATTTTAAACTGGAACCTTTGCTGCCAGTATTATACTGTTGTTTTTACAGTATAATACAGCTAAATTTTACGGCCAGAAACAGTAACATTTCTAACGTTACAATAAGAAACTGTTAAATTGCTAGTTTTACAGTTTATTACTGTGCATTTTAGTTTTAAATTGGAACCTCGGCTGCCAGGGTTATACTGTAAAAACAACAGTTCATTTTTTGCAGTGCAGTTGAACAAATTTTTTTGACAACTTAAATTTGTTGATAGCATAGGAGGGGTCGGAAAGAGCGGCGATCAGGTCACTTGGATTCAAGAACGGATACAAGGGAGGGGCGATCGCCCCTCCCTTGTTTCCGCCATCAAAAACCTCTTCTCCAGCAGTTTTTTTTATTTTTAAATTCAAAAAAGTAAATTTTAGTTGATCTTTAATGATATTTAGGGAGAGAGTGGCGATTCGGGGCTCTGATCTGGAAATTTTTCGAAATGGAAGACCAAAACATTTGTAATCAATAATAGTCAACAAGGATGCATGGCGGAAAAAATGGGCAAGTAAGAAAAAAACATCAGTCGCCCCTCCCTTGGAACATTTCTGGGTCCGCCTTTGCTTGGATCCTTATCGTGAAGTATTACTTGGTTAATTAGGCTGAAATAAGTCCGAAAACCTTAAATTATTTCCGAGTTGTCTCAAAAAGCTGAGTTACTTACGGAACTGCGGCCTCTTCCTGTGCTTGTGCTTCTGCTTCCTCCTCAGCAGCTTGACGTGGTCGCCGGATTTGCTCCTGGACTGCGGGAAGTGCGAGTTGACGTGCCGCTGCAGCACCGCCTCGGAGCCGAAGCGCTGGTGGCACCCCTCGACGATGCACCGGAAGGGCTTGCTGCCGCCGTGCAGCAGCACGTGCCGCTCCAGCCAGCTGCGGGAGCACGAGGGCCGCTCGTACACCTGCGGGGAGGAGAAGAGGGTGCCGCTGAGTGAGGATCGAGTACCAGACAGCTCGGTGCTGCATCCAGAGCAGGGGTGCCCGCGCCATCAAAATTTTTGAAGGGGATTTTTTTTAACTAATTTATTTATTTATTTGCATCATTTATTTATTTTTTTATTTAAATTATTTTCGGATGTTTTTAATAAAAATTATTCATTAATTTATTTTTTAATTTAAATTATTATTTTATTGTTTTATTATTATTATTATTGTTTTTTTTTTTTTTTTTTTTTTTTTTTTTTTTTTTTTTTTTTTTTTTTTTTTTGCGTGTGTGCTTGGAATGTCTGAAACGGAAGAAAAGCGATTCTGTTCTGCGCATAATTCGAACTTTTAAAAATTAAGAACATATAAAAGAATAGTTATAATTTTAAAAATAAATAAATAAATGACATTAAATGAATAAAATAAAAAAGAGGGGTTAAAATAAAAATAAAAAGCACAAGAGAGTTGCGAAAATTTTTGGGGAGGAATTTGCGCCATTGAGCTTGGGGGGGGGGGGGGGGTCAATCCTGATCCAGAGACTCATCTCCAACCCAGGAGCGCCCCGATGGGAGGTCACTGTGACCTCCCAATAATTTTCGTGTTCCGGTGGATTTTGCTGATGATTCGGCAATTTGAAAACAATATTGCAACAGAGATAATTTCTGCCTTTTAGTTTTTAGAATTGTCTTTTAAAAGATGCCTAATGTTTTTTCTCACGAAATTTTATGCATGTACGACATGTGTGTATACTTTATTTTATCATTCGGTAAAATTAGAACTTCATTCGGCAAATTGATAATTTTCCCCCTCTCAAAAGTTTTAGTTCGGGGCGCCCCTGCTCCAACCAAGCCTCACCTTTTAGCTTTAGGTCTCAGGTTTCACCCTAAGAGTATATATTAGTTTATGGAGGGAGAATATCCAACCACTGGCTTAGAAAAAGCTGAAACAAAGATCGCAAGTCACATGGCTCAACATCGCTGAGCGAGAGACACGTTTGGCGTATAACACGTGAAAGAAACCTGATTTCTTCCAATACTTTACTTTGAAATGTGCCACGTGACTTTGGGATCCTTGCCTTATAGATTGAAAACTTCACTCTCTCCATCTTTATTCCTTCTCAATGCTCCAACCACGCCCCTTACCTTTTAGCTCACTCCATTCAGGGAAAATCTAGACTGAAACTAAACAAGCAGGTTGCGAGAAGGTTTGCCGCCATGATACTTTTGTGGATTTTCTCTGGAGGGGGGGGGGGGGAGTTCACCAATAGGAATTGCATTCGCCGTCTAATTGGCACCAAATTTGTTCTCGTCCAAACCAAACACGTGACTGAAGTTGCCAAATGGTGCAATTCTTTGTTTACAGCTGGTTAATCTTTCCGGTGAATGAATTGGCCTCAGATTTGACCATGCCCTTTTAATGTTTAAAACTGATACTGTATGACATGTGGTATGAGAGACTGCTATCAGTTAAACCAGTGGTTCTCAACCTTTTTACGGCTAACGCCCCCTTTACGAGTGAATTTTTTTCCAACGCCCCCCTTTCTAGTGAAGGTGAGGGGGTTTGCGAAAAGGCGTTTAAAGTTTAAAATAATTTCCTTCCAGAATTTTACAAAACGGTTAAACAAGATATATTTTTCCTAATTATTCATTATTAGAATTAAAATGACGAATGTAGAAATAAAAAACAAATCTATAATTAAAAATCTTTCACTTTTAAAAAAATAATAACAAAATAAAATGAAATAAAATAGAAATAAATGAGCAAAACATTTTTTGTTCAAAAAATGAAGGAAACAATCAAATGCAATAAAAATAAACAAACAAAGCATTCTTTTTCTCATTCAAAAGGTGAAAGGAACATTCAGAAATATATGTTAGTGAGATATTAGTTCTTGGTGGTTTAAAGCCAGTTTCCTCACTGTCGGTTTATTTTTTTTTTTTTAAGGTGAAGGCGCAACTTTC
>JAXGGA010012594.1:0-38175 GCA_038373865.1 Uloborus plumipes
TTTTTTCTCATTTAAACCAGCTAACTACTTTTTTAAAGAAAAATAAAAAACATTTATCGACTTCGCAGTCAATGCGATTCCTTCATTCATTAAATCACTTACATATTCGGTCCTTAACTAAATCATTTACATTTTCTCATTTGTTTTTTCTCACGTATTAATTAATTTATTTATTTATTCGTTAATTTATCTATTATTCCTTTATTGATTCATTCATTAGTTTATGTACTCGTTTTATTCTTCACTTTGCCCACTGAATTGGGCTTTTCTGAGGGATATAATGCCAAGGGAAAAAAAAAAGCCATGAAAGTTTCATCTGAAACTTTCCATTTGTTCATTTTTTCCTGTGATATTCATGCTATTTAATCTGATAGCTTTAGGATGGTTGTACCTTCCAATTCATTCCTAAAGTAGTAGCAAACCACCTTCTTAAATCTTATAACAAAAAATCATACATATATATATATATATATATATATATATATATATATATATATATATATATATATATATATATATATATATATATATATATTTATATATATGAGTGATTCCATACCAACTCACGAATGGGGGGTCGCACGACCGACTCGGATTTTCTTTTAATTTGGCACACATGTTGATCATATAGAGGCATGGAAAAGTCCAAATTGTTAGGTTCCTGCTCCACTTATTTTCTGAGATACATGCCCTCAAAGTTTGTCCGCCACGTCAAAATACTAAAAAAGTGATGTTATTTAATCATTTTTTATAAAAAATCGTACTCATGCAAAATAAAAGTGTTAGATATCTATGGAAATTAGTTACTCCAGGCATTCAGAAAAAAATACTAGAATGTTCATAATGAATATTGCTAAGGTACAGGGCTCTTTGAAGTTGTAATCACAAAAACTCGATTTTGCCGATTTTGCTAAAACTGAGGAATTTATTCCAAAAAAAAGGAAGACATAACCAAAGGTTTACTCACTTTCTGGTAGTGTACAGATGTTTACTATAAATGGTTACACAATGCATAACTTGAGTTTCTCACTCCTTCTTGGAAATATTTAAGCTTAAAGATAAGCCATAAGGCAAAAACATGCGTTTTTGGCCATCTTGGCAGCCATTTTTCTCATAAAGAGGGAGCAGTAGAAACTTTAATTTTTTTTAAAACAAGCCACTGATATGTTAGCTATTCACAGGAAAAGAGTGAACTTTTGGTTATTTCTTCCATTAAGAGATATCCTGCTAACAGTATATGCATGTTTTTTGCGATGATCATATGCTTTTGTTCCCCCTCTCATGGACTTAAAATTAATTAAACCAAAAAATAATGATATATTTATTAATAGCTGTATTATCTACCCAATATGTCATGAATTTTAATTTATTAAATCATTGAACAATAAATTAGATAATTGATGAAAACAAGAAATAGTATTTATCTGATGCCTGAGCGTTATGCATTCATAATTATGAAGCAGTAAATACTTTCTTGAGAAATTAATTAACATAAAGGAGCTCTAAATATTTACATTATAAGCAATACCCAATCTTGTGATTGGGATACTCCTGTTTTTAATTGCAGAATTTCTTGAATATCAGGAAAATAAATGAGGTATTTTCGTTTGATGTAGGATATTTTATGACAAATTTCATTTGATGGGCTACTAACTGAGCATGGTGATAAAGAGCTATTAGTTTCAGCATCGAATTCCATTTTACCTTATTAACAGTTAAATATTTACAAAATAATTAAATTTATAATTTAATATAAAGCCATGCTTGAAGAATTAAAATTAGTGCAACTAATTTATTCCCATACTGATCTTTACAAAACTGACATGTGTCGAGCACTGATAAGAACTGACAAGAATAAGTTTACTCACTAAAATACTAGTTTACAGATACTATAAAGCATACATTCTATTTTCTACAAAATAATACTGCAACAAAGAACAAGGGTATAAAGGGGTAAGTACTAAAGAATTTCTTGAAAAATCAATTAAAATAAAGGAGCTTCGAATATTTATCTCATAAGCAATACCCAATCTTGTGATTGGGATGTTCCTGATTGATGGCTATAAACAGGAGGATACCCTTGTTCTAGTATTTTAGTGAGTAAACTTCTTCTTGTCAGTTCTTATCAGTGCTCAACACATGTCAATTTTGCAAAGATCAGTATGGGAATAAATTAGTTGCACTAATTTTAATTCTTCAAGCATGGCTTTATATTAAATTATGTATTTATTTTTTGTAAATATTTAACTGTTAATAAGTAAAAATGGAATTCGATGCTGAAATTAATAACTCTTTATCACCATGCTCAGTTAGTAGCCCATCAAATGAAATTTGTCATAAGATATCCTACATCAAACGAAAAGGCCTCATTTATTTTCCTGATATTCATGTGATATTCAAGAAATTCTGCAATTAAAAACAGAAGTATCCCAATCACAAGATTGGGTATTGCTTATAATATAAATATTTAGAGCTCCTTTATGTTAAATAATTTCTCAAGAAAGTATTTAGTGCTTTATAATTATGAATGCCTAATGCTCAGGCATCAGAGAAATACTATTTCTTGTTTTCATCAATTATCTAATTTATTGTTCAATGATTTAATAAATTAAATTTCATGACATATTGGGTAGATAATACAGCTTTTTATAAATATATCGTTATTTTTTGGTTTAATTAATTTTAAGTCCATGAGAGGGGGAACAAAAGCATATGTTCGTCGCGAAAAACATGCATATACTGTCAGCAGGATATCTCTTAATGGAAGAAATAACCAAAAGTAAACTCTTTTCCTGTGAATAGCTAACATATGAGTGGCTTGTTTAAAAAAAAAATTAAAGTTTCTACTGCTCCCCCTTTATGAGAAAAATGGCTGCCAAGATGGCCAAAAACGCATGTTTTTGCCATATGGCTTATCTTTAAGCTTAAATATTTCCAAGAAGGAGTGAGAAATCCAAGTTATGCATTGTGTAACCATTTATAGTAAACATCTGTACACTACCAGAAAGTAAGTAAACCTTTGGTTATGTCTTCCTTTTTTTGGAATAAATTCCTCAGTTTTAACAAAATCGGCAATATCGAGTTTTTGTGATTACAACTTCAAAGAGCCCTGTACCTTAGCAATTTTCATTATGAACATTCTAGTACTTTTTTTTTCTGAATGCCTGGAGTAACTAATTTCCATAGATATCTAACACTTTTATTTTGCATGAGTACGATTTTTTATAAAAAATGATTAAATAACATCACTTTTTTAGTATTTTGACGTGGCGGACAAACTTTGAGGGCATGTATCTCAGAAAATAAGTGGAGCAGGAACCTAAAAATTTGGACTTTTCCATGTCTCTTATATGATCAACATGTAGACCAAATTAAAAGAAACTCCGAGTTGGTCGTGCGACCAACTTTTCTTTTTTCTGGTGAGTTGGTATGGAATCACTCTTCTATATACATAAAAGACTACTTTTGAAAACGTATGTCCGGGGTAATCTTCCAAACTACTGGACCGATTTTAACCATTTTTTCACCGTAGATAGCTACAGTAACAGGAATCGGATAGGCTACAATTTATTTCTAAAAAACTTAGCTTTAAAAAGTTATTATGGAAAACAGTAAATTTCATGTCATTTCCCCATTAAATGATTAAATTTTCAACCCATTGTTGCAAAAATTTGGTGCCATGCAGCAACAATATTGATTGTAATCATATTGAAAATTTTGAACCAAGGCTTCTCTGGAGTAAGTACGGAATTTATTGCCTTCTAAGGATTTTTATATTTATCTGAGCCAACAATCGCTAAAGGGTGAAATAAAAAAAAATTGATTTTGGCAATAGTTAGAGAATAGAAAGAGATTTTTTGGAAAATTACACGGATAAAATAAAAACGCATTTAAGTTCGATCTCTCATTCTCCTTCACACATAGTTAATCTACCGCATGTCAAGTGTTTATAGTCAAAAAAATTTCTAAATTAGGTACATAAGATGTTTTCACCTCACCAATGTTGTCACGAGGATAGAAACTAATAATGGGACTTATTTAACGAGCAATATTTGGAAATGGTTAATTTCAGTGCGATTGATACTGTAAATATATATTTATTTTAATATACCAAGCTTATAACATTTCCTATTTACTCAAACATTATTTGTAGCTTGCTATTTTTTTTTAGCTTGCATTATTTTTTTTATAGTTTATCCATAACATAGCCATTGTTTACAGAAGTAGCCATTATGTTTATAGATATACACTTTAGCGTTGGGAAATTTATGAATGAGTTTCACTAAATCACCCTACACCAACAGAAACCCGGGCAGGGCCGGGTACCCGGCTAGTATATATATATATATTGAATTATTCAGAAAGGAAAAATTAAGAGAATAACGAATGTCCTTTTCCACGGGGGGGGGAGGTCATCGTATACTAAGTACATATAGCACATCTGTCATTGAGGTGGTAAAAAATCGTCTAAAATGACTACTTTGAATTGTAAACCATAGTTATAAATTAAATTTAAATGTATGCTAACTTAAAATGTAAGATGAAACAAGCTATTCGCAATAGATTATACTTGTTTATTGCTAGTTGATAAGTAGTAATTAAAATTTCTGAGGTTATCTCCCGGAAATTTTTCAAAGTTTTAAGTATTGAAAACGCAGTTTTAGTCTTTGAAATTGACGACAGATATCACAATTTTTGTAACGTTACAGGAAAGAAAGATGGGAAAATTACCCAACTTTCATTCACAACTTGAAGTCAATTTAAGATTATTATTGGTGAGGTTCCAGTTTGTGGTCTTACCCCGAAATTTCCTGAAATAGAAATTTTACAATCGCAATTTTTATGCTAACATTAGAGACCGTAAGTAAGAGGGGATGGGGCTAAATAGCAATCTTTCCTCAAAAAAATTTTCGAAAAATAAATCTCGAAGAAGCAATTTCAAGCTGTCTTTAGTGAAATTGCTATGAAAAGGGGGGAGGGGGGACACAGGGGGGAGGAAGGCAGTGGCGCACCCACAGGGAAGCAAAGGGGCTAAAGCCCCTCACAAAGGCATGAAGATGAATCCTCTTGATTTAACCAAACTGCTTGAAATGCGTTTTGTGGATTTAATTTTTGGTTCATTTTTGGAAATTTTGGAGAAAGATAGCCCCCGACCCTTTTTATAATTTAACCAAAAACGACTGCAGTTCTTTCTCTAGGACTTTAAATTCGAAAAATTTCCAAAGGAAAGCCACTTACCCCTCCCAGGAAGCAGTCCTAAGTGCGCCACTGGAGGAAGAACACCCGTTGACCAACAAGGTACAAAAAGTATGGCCAATTACTTTAATACTTTTTGTAGGAGCAAAAAAAAAAAGAGAGAGAGAAAGAAAGAATAGCAAACAGCATAACATTACAATACAAGAGCAACTTTACAGTTTAAACTTTGAAATCCTGCTTAAACATCTCAATACGGGCAAACAGTCTCGGACAATTTAAATAATAAAAAGATAAGCAATGGCATTAGAGAAGGGGTCTCTAAACTTTTTGGCCAGCGGGCCATTTTTGAAAATTTCTCGAGACTAGCGGGCCAATCCCCCCCCCCCCCCGATAGAAAGTTCTCATCATGCAGTTTTTCTCGGAGCTACAGGCAAATTTTTTGTATTAGAAATAATTGAGATATGTAATAACTACATTTTGAATTAAGCATTGTAGCATGTTAGAATTTAAAAGAAGATTCAAATTTTAAATCTAATGTTTATTCAGTTTTCATCCACTGAATGTCTAATTTTCTTTTAATCATCAGATCTTCCATTCATTATTCACGGGATTGAAAAACAAAAATAATCAAAGCTACTTTTAAATAGATTCCAGATGTTTTTATTTCAGTATAGCTATAACACTTTCATAACATAATAAATTTCCTACTTTTTAATTATCTAAGATTTTATTCGTGAAAAAATTCCATTCATTACCTGTTAGAAATATTTCGTATGACCTTATTAAACCTCTTATTGACTTAAAAATATGTCCAATATCTTTTCCTCCTATTCCACCAATTTAGCTCTCTCTATTTTTTTTCTTCCTTTTTTTTTAAATTAGGGGGCTTGCTATGCTTAATTTCTAATGAAACAAACCACAAAAAAATATATAGAAATTTTTTCACTGTCATGTTAAGACAGAATACAGGAGAAGAGGTCTAAAAATGGAAAAGAAAAGATGGGGAAATATATTTAATGTTATAGCTACTGGTATGATATATTTAATGAGTTTAAAATATACTCAATTAACTGTAATACCTTCATATAGTGGTAGATGATATATGTTCATATAATGGTATACTACTCATAGAATTACATAATTGTATAATATATTGATATAATGGTATAATATATTCATATAATGGGTATACCATATTCATGTAAAGGTACAATATATTCATATTCATATATGTGAATAATCCATTATAGCATAAAAATTTTTGTATGGCCAATAACTAAGAAAATAACTGTGACAATGTGGCCAATTTTTATCAATTTGATAGTTTTGTCTTTGTGTTGACTTTTTTCTGATAATATATTGTAAAAAGTGTTTGATAGCAGAATGAGTACACTGCAAGAAACAAATGTTGGTTTTACAGTATAATAGTTATATTTAGTAGTTTTAGACTATTTTATAATAATATTACAGTAATAAACTAAAATTGCTAGTTTTACTGTAAAAAACTGAATTTTCTAGTTTTACAGTTTATTATTGTGCATTGGAATCTCTGCTGCCAGTATGATAGTACTGTTTTTACAGTATAATACAACTAATTTTACACTAAAAAAGTAATAAACAATGTATAGAATGCAAATAATATAATTGTTACTCAGAGTGCCGATAGGTGTTTGTTAATCCCTAAATTTGTTATTTTGAATTCCTATATCAAGAAATTTCTATTTTCTACGATACAAAAAATTTTCAAATTCAAAAGTAGATGAAAAAAGCTTATTCTGCATTTACCAGAGAAATACAAAGCTATTTGTTGTACTTTACTTAAACTACATATACTAAGCTAAAGAGTGATGAACTGAAATAAGTTCTCTCATTAAATAATGTTATGGTAAAATCATTATTGAAAATGCAAATTATGTTACTTTAAATAGAGCAGTGTATTTCCTCGGTACTCATTTCACTACATAAAATTAATATTATTTAAGGACTTATAATGAAATTTTGAAGACATAGTTCACATGGTACTGAAAAGCATTAAAAAGTTAAAGCACGCAAACCATAAATTAAACGAATCCATCCATAAGCGTATAATGGATAAAGATAATTTTTCTACTAAGTTTTTCACACGTAATATATCATTCAGTCGGGTCAACAGAATACAAAAATTTTAAAGAGCGATAGCTTTGTGCGTAAATTAGGTAAAATGAGAAACAACGTTTAAAAGCACAAATATTAACAGTTTTAAAACGATTTTGTTGGAACAGCATACTTTGCCAATTTAAGCATTAACAAAATATTAATAATAATCATAATAATAATTTTCCTTATTTTGAATGATGAAAAAATTAAACGATTGAATATGTAATTTTTCGACTTATCTAAAACGTTAAAATTTTGCTACGTAGAATCGCAAATGTACTTTGAGGTAAATGTTGCAGAATAGAGAAAAGTAGAACCTCAGAATTTCATGTAACACATTCATGAAACACAGTATTTCATAGTACTTTGCGGAGTCTTAACTGTAAATTGCAATGTAAAGCCAAAAAAAAAAAAAAAAAATCGCGAGACATTGTTTTAAAACATTTAATAAATTATTCATTTTATATATATATATATATATATATATATATATATATATATATATATATATATATATATATATATATATATATATATATATATATATATATATATATATATATATATATTTGCTTTTACTTGAATATTGAAGAAAGTTGTTGTTTAATGCAATTCGAACAGGTAGAACCAATAACAGATTTAAATGCACACAACAAAAAATTCTCTGATAAATATCTTAATCATTTTACATTCAATAATTAATGAACAAAGTCGTAAATATTGGCTTACCAGTTATTTGTAGCTCCTCCAAAGTTTTTGGCTCCTTCGGTCGGGTTTTTGCCCTTTCTCTTCTTATTAGGCGCTTGCACGTCTGTTCAGAAGGTAGATGTGAGAAAACGCTACTGTCCAGACCGCCTAAAACGTTGGCTAAGACATTATTGGTGCTCTGATGTGATGTTGTTGATATTAATTTCAGTTCGTTGCGCAATTTTGCGCAGTGTTTATCTTCCTCGTTCGAGTCGTGGTTGTGATCTCTTAGTAGCTGGTGACAATCCAAGTCCGTATTTGTTTTTAGCACGGCGCGGCAGGAAAAGTCTTTCGCTTTAGAGCATTTCCATCGTATGGCATCTGTGAGTCGATGTTGAACTGTATATGCATATCCATCCAAGCACAGCTTTGGAAACCCCTTTTGGGAGTGTATTAGCTCCATGGGTGAACAAAATTCAAATGCCAGGAAGTATATTTATTTTTTGCTTATATATGAAAGACGCCCCCCTTCCCTCCTATTACCTGTTAGCCATAGGTGAGAAAGAAACGTCAAAGTGGACATCATAACAGTTACCACATGTTTACTACCGCACTCATTTAACTGCTTCCGTTATCTTAAGTAGGTATAGGATCATTTACCTTCTTTTCAAGCTCTTCTGAGTTAGACGGCAGTTCATCACGGTTCCCCCACCCTTTCCCCTTCGTAATAGGTTACCATGTGTGGTGTAGAAATGCAGAGCTTAAGAGCCGTAACCAAGGCAGGATAGAATAAAAGTGATAAAACAAGGTTTTTTTTTTTTTTTTTGCAAATTTTTAAAAGGAAAATATTTTTAAGAACTTTCTATGTTCTGAAATACAATTTACCAAACTGAGAAAAACGAAATGCACATTTCAAATATTTTATTAAGGAAAGAAATTGATTCAGTCCTTAGTACAAACCTGTAACAAACGTCAGTTTGATTTTAAAAAATGAATGGATAAATAAAGTAGCTTCACATTGGCCGCCATTTTAATGTAAAAAAATTATTAGGCTATTCACAATTAAAATGCATGCGCCGTCGTAACACATTTTATATTCGAAAAAAAAGTTAAATCACTGAATAAGGTTTAAAATATTGTACTGTATACGATAGTCACACTAAGTATAGCGAATGTAAAACAACACTTTATACACAATATTTAAAATAAAAGGAAAGTGAATAAATAAATAAATAAATAAATAAAGACTTAAGGTGTTAATGTATAAATAAACAGTCCGCACAAAGGTATTTATATACTTCACTTAAGGTGTCACTGAAAAATTCCAATCAAACCAAAATGTTGATTTTTTTTTTTTTTAAACTGGAGCCGCTAACGCTAGGAGCTGAAATTTTCACTATGAAAAAAATAAAGGCATTCGAATTGTTTTAGAAAACGAATGAGGGGAGAGTTTTGCACCACATTTTTATCAATAATTTAATAGAATAAAACAAAATAATGACGCAGCTAAGACAGGGAAATGGTGGAGGTCCACGATTTTAGACCACTTAAGGTAGACTAGAGGCGCGTTTATTTATAAACTATTAATTTGAAAGAATTCTGATTTCCGTCGGCCACCTCGTCTAATGGTCAGCGACGTCTGACCGTGATGCGGTGGCCCCGGGTTCGAGTCCGGGTATGGGCGTACTTTCTCTCTCCTGGCATTGTCCTTTCTGTGTGCGAAAGTGTGTTATGAATGGATGCCTACCCTATGAACGGGTCCTTATGGCATGTGTGTTGAGCTAAAATCGGTCTTCCGCCTAAATGGTGCTCGTAAAAACGGAAGCCGTATCTTTTCTGCCTTAAATCGAGCAGATTTCATCTACTCGGACCAGGGCCGGATTTACACATCTTTCGCCCATGGGCCCGAAAATTATAGCCGCCCTCCCCCCCCCCTCAAAAAAAAACGTTATTTAGTTTTAGTGTAAAATGTTCTGATTTTGCACAAGATGAATATAACACAAAATAAAAAATAACTGAGACCCCCTATTTTATATTACGCAAACACTTTTTTTCCAAAGGTCAAAATTATAGTCGTAATGTGAAGTTGTTGAACCATGGTAGTTGACAGTAAATTTAATTTATTGCAACATTTTTTTGAATTGTTAAACTTCTGCTAATTGTTGGAGATTGAATCACTTTCTTTATCCAATTAAACATAGTTGTTGTTGGTATGGAAACCCATTTGTTTTAAGAAACGAGTAAAAACAATATTTAAAATAACATGTACGCAACGCCAAGTAAAATATTTTTTATGAAAGAAAATAATATTTTGTTGTGACGGAGAGCAAAGTCGGAAGCGCCACCGCGCTGTTCGTTCGCTAACTCCCGCAATCGGCCTCCCCCGCTTCTCATTAGTCAAATGCCCAGAAGTTCCCGCTGGATTTCACCCCCAACCCTATGAACGGGTCCTTATAGACACCTTTACGCTAATTAGAACCATGTGACTGAAAGACCAACTCCTAGGGAGCAGGGAGTGAAAAACCCCTTTTGCCGCGAGGGGATGCTTTTCTTGTTTTCGACTTGAACACAGTCACCTGGGTCTTGATAAGGAAAAAAGAGCTTCTGTTAGGCTGGGTGAAACTGTCCGAAGCACTTTTGAGACGGAAAAAAAGAAGGAAAAAAAAGCGCCGCCGCTGAATTACATGAAGAATTTTTTTTTTAAAGATAGAATTGGAAATAATTCTGAAATTATTTTGTTATTTGTGGAAATTTTTGATTGATACAATCTGCCGCCCCCTAAAATTTGCCGCCCTGGGCCCGGGCCCATGTGGCCTATGCCTAAATCCGTTCCTGACTCGGACTCGGATACCCGAGTGATATTAGAAACAACAACATGAAGATTTCCCTCATATTTTTTTTTAACTTATGAGAAATGACAAGTTTCTATTTATTTTCATTTTGGACCTCAAATGTCATGTACTATTTGCTTTTTCAATTTGGACCCAGGCCTCCGGAATTTCCGGTTCGCCACCTCCTGTCATGTCCACGAGCCCCTGCTCCTTCGGGTGGAGGCACCCATGTCCTGCACACACACGACCGACAACACACAAACACTTGTGGAAATTCGTTATTTCAAACATAATTTTAATTCAAGGTGTAAAAAATTCAATTTATCCTTTTTTTTTAATTACTAACACTGTTTTGTTTCTAAAATTGAATTTATCGCAAAGCTACTGTATCAGCAGAGCACTGTTTAATAGCAACATCATTTTTATGTAAGTTTACTTTGTCCACATTTTCGTAGGTATAGTAAAAATCTAATTTTAATCAAGAAATTTTATAAAAGCTGTCATATAAATAGGACGTTAGGAGCCTGGAAACTAAATTATACTACTCACTACATATTTATTAACTTCAGGGACTTGAAGTATAGTATAAGCATGAAGTATGGTTAGTTACACAACGAACGATATAGATCAGTTTTTCTGATCTTTAATACTATGAATAATACTAATAAGTAATACTATGAATTAAGTTATGACAGAGCCTATATTGGGGATCAGGCCATGTCTGACGCTTATATAAAGATATTTGTAATTTTCAAACAGATTACGTGAATAAAGTTCACTTAAAAAGTCAAACATTAGAAGCTTTCTGAATGACCAGACAACTTTCATTTTACTATTTAACCATAACTAAATTACGTATTTGCTTTTGTTCATTGTTTATGGTGTCTGCCAGAAAATTATTCAACATTTTTTATGATTTAATTGTATTGAAAGTCTAATTTAATGTGATAAAGTAAAATCGAGATGATCCTGCTTTATAAACAAGACATAAACAAGACCTGTTGGATGTGCGATACATTTTTTTTCGACATATTAAAATAATTATCAAATCAGTTCAATAAAATCTTGCATCAAAATAGGAGACCCTCTGTGTTAATATTCAGAATATATTCTAATTTAGAAGAAACACAAAACATCCTTAAGCTATCAAATAAGATCCATATTACTTCCCCTTTTTTTAAAAATCCAGTTGAAATAGCAGGTGGTAAATTGCAACTAGGCTGGAAACTGCTTTCCAAGAATTATCTTTTGACCTGGCTTTTAGGAGCCAGTTGTGCTGTCGCCCAATTTCACGGGTCCCTAATGAAGCAGAAGAAACTCTCCACCCACTGTGGGTTAGGAGGGGGGTGAAATTTCTTTACGGGTCCATGTAGTATTTTGGTAGTGACACCAGACGCGCACCCAGGAGGGGGCTTTGGGGGCTTAAGCTCCCCCTATGATAAAACTGGACTTGAAGCATTAAGCATCAACGACATTTTAAATTTTTCTACGGTGTCAGAAAAAATTCAAGTCATTAATAACTCAATATATACTACACTTTGAATCCAATTGAAATAACAAATACGCACACGTATAACATATACCTTGTCTTTTTTTTAAAGTCTAGGGTAACGTGGATAAATTCTCACTTATAAAAGACCGCTCCCCCTCGTCTACAATTTCCAAGAAACCAAGGCATTGTTTTCAATTAAATCATTCATTGTACATGTGCAGACGGATGATGCACGAGAATGATGGGGCCTCAGCAAAGCATAGAACTTCAAATCACAGAGCGTCTCACCATCAAAATCAAAATAATTTTAATTTCGAGGATTTGTCATGGAAAATCATGATGTTTCGCAGTGGCGAATTATAGGTTTGAAGGCTCGTCATAATGAAATTTTTAAAGCTCCTTTCTGTCAAAAGCAAAATTCTATAAAACATTTTTCATGCGCATTTTTTGAATCCATTTCATAAAAGCCCCCTATGGTCGAGGGTGGGGGAAATTGCGACATGATTAGCCCGCCACTGATTTTCTGAGAAACATGCTTGATAAAAAGTTAAAACAGATTATAAAGAATATAAAATGGTATTAAAAGAAAAGGAAGTATGAAAGAGAGAGAGAGGGAAAAAAACTAGAAAAAAGTGACCGAAGGGTATCTTTGCATAATAAACAAATTAGTCAAAAAAAAAAAAAAAACTTACACTAAAGCCACAAACTTCTGTACTTCTAACCAATGAAGGCACTGGAAGGGAATTAAAAATTTCAATACAGAAAACCAAAATAGTTAACTGAAAAATCTTTTCCTATTTTCTCCATTTTGATTTGGAATAAAAATATTAAAAAAACGTAGCTAAGAAAATGGGAGGAAGGGGCCATCTGAACCTAATTCCTCTCTTTTTTCGGCGTTGAAGTTAAAAAGGAGTCATAGTTTTAGAGCTTCAAGTCTTTAAAGAAAAATTCCGGGAGAAAGTCTAAAAGTCCTCATTGAAGATCATCTAATAATTGGTTTTTGGAACATGAATTTCTAAAAATTTCCGGGGGTGAAAAGCGAGCCCCATTATGGAATTTGGCCTACAGTTTTGCTTTTAAAACTTTAATTTCAAAAAATTAAAAAAAAAGCCCCCTCCTCTCACGAAATAGTAATGATAAAAGGTCTTAAATTTTGTTTCTGGAACTTCAATTACGAAAAACTGCTGGTGCAGAGTACATGAATCATATCGCTATGGCTACCGATAAATGGACTATAACCACATTTTTAAGACTTCAAATTTTGAAAACTTTCCCGAGGAAGGCCTCCGAACTCTTAACATCGACAACAATGGAACCGCATTTCTCTAAGCTCAGTTTCGGGGAAAATATCCTGTGGAGAGTTCCACATTCCATCCATTCCCATAACGTCATCAAAGATGATCTACAATGACATTTTTAAAACTTCAATTTCAAAAAATGTTCGAGGAAAGATGCCGAAAATTGTTTAGAATTAAGTTTTGAGATCTTTAATTTCGACAAAAAACATTCAGAGGTGAAAACCGAACTCTATGCCTTTCTCTAACATCATCAAAGATGCTATTGCGTTGTTTAGACTTCAGGTTTAAAAAATTTCGGGTTGAGAGCGGTCGAACCCCTATTCTTCCTAAGATTAACTGAGATAGTTATAAATTTCGTTTTTGGATTTTCAACATCAAAAAACCGTTAGTGAAGAGTTCCAAAACCTCCATTCATTCTCCTAACATTTTCAAGAGGGCCTACTATGGTGTTTTTTGGACATCAATTTCGAAAATTTACAATGGGCCCCTGACTCGTGCTTTTCCTAAGATTAGTCAATGTCTCTCAAACTGCGCTTTTCGAAGCTTAATATAGAAACATTCCTAAACCTCACCCCCAAACAATTGCCAAAATGGCGTGCAATAATAACGTTTTTAAGACTTCAAATTTTGAAAAAATATTAGATGAGGGCCGGCAAGTCTCAAATCTCCCTAACATGACCAAAAGTTGTCTAAATGTTGTGTTTTTGAGATCACTTTTCAGAAATTTTTCCGGGGAGAACCCATGAACGCCCTATCAGTATGTTTGAATATTCTACTTTATGTCTTTGTTCATAATGATCGTATTATAACGCTATTCTCGTGAGTGCATTAATCACCACATCTTCAGTAAGGTTGGAAGATCCTCATACACTAGGTGGCCAAAAGTATCCGGACACTTTCAAAAATTCACATTTTTACATATAGCTCGAGAAATAAGTGATCAATTGTTCTTTAATTTTAGTCATACAAAATATAGACTTCACCGAACATTTCCAAGTTGAAATTAAATTACCCTTGCATTTGGGGGACGACAAGAAGGGGGTTGAAAGAAAAACCGCTTTTTGACCATAACTCTTCGAAAATAGCTCGGAATAAGCTATCAATTTCAGTAATTAATTAGCATACTATGTATAATTACTGTACAAATTTTTATGAACGTACCACTCTTACTTCTGAAGATATGAAACATTTTTGAAAAAACGGCAATTTTATTTGAAGGGTTTTTGCTTATAACACGCAGAGTTTTTGATCAAACCTTATCACAACTTCAGGAAAGATGACAAAATACAAGAGAAAGAACATACTAAAGCGGTAAATAAAAATATTAAAAATTCGATGAGATATGAACGTTAAAAGGAAATAATTTTTCACGGCGCATGCGCGAACGACAGAAATTTATAACTACAAAAATATTGTAGCCTGATTTATACTGCATCTTTAAAGTTCCAGTTGAATATCATGAAAAATGAAAAAGATATCAGCGATCTAGTGAGGTGTATTTCATGCATTCGCAGGCAATACATAAATAGTGAGGGTCTGTCCACAAAGAGCTATTTTTAAATTAAAGGTTATTGCGTCGTCTTTCAAAACCAACGTTTCAGAGGGTGTCCAGATACTTTTGGAAACGTACGTATAAGGTCTTTTTGGTCGAACAGACGAAATGTGACTTCTATGCCGAATATAAATTTTCAAACTGTATACAATTTAACATTGAAAAAAAATGATCGATTGTCACCACACTATTTGTGGACAACCCCTCACTATTTATGTATTGTCTGCCACTGAATGAAATACAGCTCACTATATCGCTGATATCTTTTTCATTTTTCATGATATTCAACTGGAACTTTTTTTATAAGATGCAGTATAAATCAGGCTACAATATTTTTGTAGTTATAAATTTTTGTCGTTCGCGCATGCGCCGTGAAAAAATATTTCCTTTTAACGTTCATATCTCATCGAATTTTTAATATTTTTATTTACCGCTTTAGTATGTTCTTTCTCTTGTATTTTGTCATCTTTCCTGAAGTTGTGATAAGGTTTGATCAAAAACTCTGCGTGTTATGAGCAAAAACCCTTCAAATAAAATTGCCGTTTTTTCAAAAATGTTTCATATCTTCAGAAGTAAGAGTGGTACGTTCATAAAAATTTGTACAGTAATTATACATAGTATGCTAATTAATTACTGAAATTGATAGCTTATTCCGAGCTATTTTCGAAGAGTTATGGTCAAAAAGCGGTTTTTCTTTCAACCCCCTTCTTGTCGTCCCCCAAATGCAAGGGTAATTTAATTTCAACTTGGAAATGTTCGGTGAAGTCTATATTTTGTATGACTAAAGTTAAAGAACAATTGATCACTTATTTCTCGAGCTATATGTAAGAATGTGAATTTTTGAAAGTGTCCGGATACTTTTGGCCACCTAGTGTAGTATTTACCATTTATTTTCTTACATAAACACAATTTGATAAATAAGTAAAAGATTCACATAAAATTTAACAGAAGCAAGAGAGCTTCCAATCAAAAAAGCAAAGCTTTACACTATTATTTCGGAAAAAAATAAATAAAAAGAAAGAGGGGTGGGGGGGGGGGGCAATCTATTAAAGTTTAGTATTTTCGCGATTTTAAAATTTTAATCCAATGACCTCTGGATATGAAAGGGGTAGGGGTGCTTGATGTCAGAAATTAGCCCCCCCTTAAGTTAAATCCTGGGTGCGCCCCTGAGTGACACATATCGGAAATGTTAAGAAAACGGGGAGCTGCCAGAAGGGCTAGTAATCATCAAACAAGATTCTCTTTCACTACAAAATCATCATTTTCCTTCAAAGCAGTGAATTGATAATAGATGTATACATTTTGAAGTATGAGAAGTTTTTAGTTTAAAACTCCTAAATAAGAAAATATGTGTTAAATTTTGTTAAAAACAGATGTTATATGAGCCCCTGAAAACAGATGGACTTTACTTCATGATTGTTTTCAAATTAAATATGTCAAACGTATCATTCACTATCTCAATGAAATATGCTGCTACTTTTGGTCAGGATATTTAGCCTGAACATCCCAAGCAGGAAAATGAAAAACATTTCTTTTCTCATACTGATTTCAATAATTTCTTGGTTCACAAAAATATCATCAATATAAAACTCTGCAATTGCGTTGTGCGAAGAAAAATGTCAGGCAGGATTCCCCACTGAAACCCTTGATCAAAATGGCGTTTACGTAATTATTCGATCAACCATGGTATGTCAGTAAATACTCAAACAATTCTTTGGTTTTATACACTATTTTCAAATTAATGTTCTTTATATATGCCCCTTTATTTCCGCAAGTTTTATTTCTGGCACCTAAATCAAATGCAACTTCGATGACTGTGTTTTATCTCCTATGTTGCATGTGACTACTATATTATCAGGGCCTAATTTTCCAATAGGCAGACTAGGCAGCTGCCTAGGGCGTCAAATGTAAGGGGCTGTAACATTTGCTTCAACCATTCTTTAAATTTTTATTTTTTAAATAAAAATATTAGTATTCTTTCATTTCCGATAGCGATATTATTTTTTTGTTATTTAATAATCTTTACTTTCACACATGTTCTGAGAACGAAAAAAAATTTCAAGCGTGTAAATCTCTTAGCGTAAAACAGTAATTGTGAAGTCCCTCCCCGAACTCCCCCGGGAATACAAGATCGTAATACTAAAAACGTAGTGGTGTTTTTCGCCCTATGCCCCAATGGAACTAGCTACACAGCTATGTGATCACCAATTTGGCACACTACATGCTACTGAAAAGAATTTTTCACAATTCATCACCAATGTAATTAAAAAATAAAAAATAATCCAATCTTTATACAGAACTTAATTTATTTTTTAAAAGAAAACGCAAAAGCACTTACATATTATTTTCAAGAATTATTAACTGGAGAAAATGATTGGCTTTATGTAACTCAATTTGAATTGGAAAATTATGTGCGAAATTTTTAAAAAATCTGGTTTGCTTGTTTGAAAGTAAATCACTTTTTTTTTTTTTTTTAATTTCAGCAATTCATATAATCCTTAATGTCTAATATTAAATGTTCTACTAAATGCTCTGAGACATAGTATTATATGAGATGCATTGAAGAATGTCCGAGTGTTCCAAATTCAATTTTTTATGGACATGCACAGGGACGTCATTTCAAGTTTTTCCAGGGGGGGGGGGGCAAAGGGTCCAAACTCAATGCAATTTCATCGGAAAACATCAAAAGCCACGCCCACTTATATGTAAATACATTGATTTCTCAAGGCAATTGACCCCCCCCTGCCCCCCCCCTAAATGACGGGCCTGGACATGCATACATTGAAAACAAAAGATTAGAATTTAAATTTAAAAATATTGCATCATTACAACATTCTTGACATTACAACATTACATTACTTGATCTCTTCTATGGGATGGGTACAGTTAGATTGATAGGATTGTTCATAAAGAATTTCCTTTTTTCTGGCCATAGGACGTGCGACTAACATAACATCACTGTGTGTGACTAACATAACATGACTCGTTAAGAAATACTTAAATCTTAAGCAAACAATTTATTTTAGAAGCATTAATTTATTGAACATCTTATTTCAAAGAAATTAGTGTGATCGACCATATATGCTGCAGTAATTTATTTTCAAGAAAGTTTTTTTAATAGTAAACTTGGAGTCGAAATTTTATGCTGTAATTCCGACGCAAGTAAGCACTTGGCATATGAAGTCAACAGCTTCAATTAAAGAACTTTAAATGACTTTATAGCTATATGCGGAATTGCTGTGCAATTATTTTTTCTGTGAACATATGGAGCTGCTAATCACTTAAAAAACATATATGACCCTAACTGTCTCCAGCTACTACAGGTCATGGAGTTTTATGAAATTAGATCATGGAAAGTGCCCACATATATAGCACAACGTGTGGAGCAGCATTTTACATGGGCAAACTTTGGAAATTATGCAAAGGAATTTCTTCAGTAATAAAAAAATCAAGAATCGAAGGCTGAAAAGAAAGAGTTAGACTTGTTGTTTGAAAATGGGAATCCCCATATAGGTTTTCCGGTAATAATGATATGCTGTAAATATGAAGAAATTTAAAGTTTTTTTATTAAAAAATGCGAGGGCTGATATCCCAAGAAAGGAAGTTTTTTTTAAAGAAATTGTGGAAGACGAAGCTACTGATGATTTTGAAGTAAATTCTCCCGGACTGTTCCGAGATACAAAAACTAAGACAGTGGGTAATTTTATTGTGGTGGTATTTACCTGTTGTAAGTCTAAAAAGAAATATGGTAGGCAGGTTTTAAACATGAATGAAAATGATTATGAAGTTCTCTTCGGTGAGAAAAAGCTCTGAGGCAACCTTTGTGTTTCCCACAAATGAGAACAAATTTTGGATTTAAGGAACTCAAATTTCGAAAGTCTTGTCGCAAACCTGTAAATTCCCGCAGATATTATTACTTTAAATACAAAAATGAACTGGAAATTTTGTTTAGAGGTTAACATGTATGTTAAGCTTCAATGAAATCTGGTTTTCAGTCTAATATTTGTATTAATATTATCTGTAATACACTTAAAGTTAAATATGTAATCGCGTGTCACAGGCAAGTTTTATTAAAATACCACTTTTTGTAATACTACTTAAAATATATGTCAAATTTACAATTAATTATGTGAAAATAACTTTTCACATAGACAATATCAGGGAAAAAATAATAATTTTATGGTTTAGTTTTAGAGAACTGTGTTGATGAAATTAATACAAAATTTTGAGGGTTGCAAATCTGTTATGTTACTCACTTTGATCAAACTGTTCCCTAACTGCCAAAAATGAAAGTAATATTATTATTTTTGTATATTAACTTAAACAACTCATCTATGCGGAGAAGAATAACACCTTGTTTTTGGTATTGTGACTAAAATAAGGCTCGCACACAGAAAATAAGATCAAAAACTTATGTTAGTCACAATGGAAGTACCCTATATGCTTAGTAAAATAATACTCGATTCTAATTCATACAATCAGATAATCTTTTTAACAAACAGTATGTGAAAAATAAAAATGAATGCAGACTCTTTTAAATGAACATTCATCTTTTGCATTTCAGTGAATGCAAAATGAAACATTAAATAAATTTACACCTAGTAAATATTAACTTGGAAAGTACTAGTGATGCGGTAATAGAAAATATAGTCAGTTGCGATAGCTTGAAGTAGAAAGAGCAATATCACATATTTAAATTAGCTCTCATTTACTTATGTTTAATAGAGAAAGACCTCAGGTATAAAACTTTCAAACAATATGTACACGTGGGGCACCTGAAATGATACGCCGAGCATTACTGAAATATTGGAAAACATGCGTAATTATAACAATGTTGAGATGGTGATAGGAAACAATAACATTAATTTTCTTAATTTGGCATATTTTATAAGTCAAATAAAACTGTGTTGCATAAGTCAAATTCATTTGCTCATTGTCACTTATTCTCTTAAATCTAAAAATTTAAGCTACGAGGAGCATGATGCTAAAAAATACCTCTATACTGTCATTTCAACTATCTTAATGACACGCAAAATGGCTAAAGAGGCAATAAGCACTTCCAAAGCTGCATAAAGCATTTTTAGTAAAACCAGATGTTATATTTGTTTTTTTCCTGAGGCTGAAGTGATTCTTGATGAACTAGGGTAGAACCCTCTCTGAGTTAAGGGAAAGAAATTCTTTGAACGTCATAAGCCTGTGTTCTATACGAGATGCATTTGCCGCGAGCTAAAAATGAAATTGATTACCGGAAGTGGCCGACCAATTTCATTATTTCCATTTCTAAGAAAAAATGATAATTCAGTTGTTGTTAACTGAAGCTGCACAAGCCTTCCACCCCAGATTTTATGTGGTTTCAACGTTAACGGTCAAGCCCCCTGTTAATTTAGGATTCGTTACTGATTATCCACTACAATATTTTGAATTACAGTAAACTCTCACTTATGCGACGGCCCAAGGGACCAACAGAAAAGGGGACCAGGCGCATAAGTGAGAGAGACGTATAAGTGAACAAGCCTATTTAAAGGACTAAAACACAGCATAGGTCTAAAGGACTAAAACATCAGAGAATGAATAAGAATGTTTATACGAAAGGGACATATTATCTACGGTTCGGCAATTACTGTAATGTAACCACAATGATAAAGAGAAAACAAAAATTGCTGCATTCTTAACCTAATTGCAAACTGTTCCCTTTAAAACGATGCATAATAGATAATTGTACCTCTCCGAACTCTAGTTCATGCGGAAAAAATGCCTTCCGTGAGCAATAAAGGCGGAAGATTAAACAGAAAAGTGAAGAAAAATGCTTATTTTTTTAAAGAAAATATATTAAATTTTTTACATTTTAGGGAAAATTCGGCGCATAAGGGAAATATTTATCTTTAGAGCGACGCATAAACGAATGATACTATCATTATTTTGCTATGGAATATGCTGGGACCATTCAAAATCGTCGTATAAGTGAAAAAGGCGCATAAATGAGGCGGCGTATAAGTGAGAGCTCACTGTATATGTTACACTAAGAAACTCCATTAGTATTTTACTTCTTACTTGCATATTCCAATCATTTTGTAAGACCAAATTGGATTATATATGTTCGGTCTTCTATTCCCGGTGGAGTTCGGAGAGGGACGTGGGAGTGGGAAAGGTACTGTGGGAGCGGGAAAGGGCTGAAACGCGTGATTGAAACTAAGCTGTAAGCGTAATATTTACCAAAAGTATATGTTGTAGGTATTCATATTGTTCATAATTTCATGTTCAACAAATTTACTCGAAGCATGTATGGCTATTTTACGAGTACTTTTCGAGATATTGTGGTATGAATGAAAAAACAGGTGTTTTTTGGCACTATTTTAGATGCTGTGGCGAAAGCTCACTTAGTAGGAGTGGGAAAACTTAGGATATTCATTACTGACCCATAAGTAATAGATTTAAAAAAATTCCAGGTTTCCACCAATTACTTACGAATTCGATTTTTTTGAATACCCAACCACCGTCCCATCTTGGAGGAAACAAATATGAGTAATGAGTGAAAGAATCTGAATGTTTCTAAGCGAAGGAAATATAAGAAATTAAAAACCGAAGAGCAAAAAATCTTTAAAAAGTTTTTAAAACGTGATAGATATTTTTAGAATGGGCAGTTTTCACAAGCGGAAGTTTTAGGCATTTTGGAATGTAATTCAATAACAATTTTCAAATAAAATGCCATCAAAAAGCGTGGAGTAGTAAGAAACTCACGTGAGTGAAACTATGACCTAAAGGAAATAATTCAAATCATAGATTCAGGATAAAGATGCTGTTTTTAACAAAAATGACAGCATTGGGAAAATCATCACAGCTCAAAACATTGAAGTTCAGTGCTCAGCGAAGATTCAGCTATATGAGTAACAAGCGAACTTGGGAACTAAACCCTGGGATTTCGCGTTTGTCTGACCTCCAAACCGAAATATGTATCCTGCAACCCAGAGCCCTCGGTCACATAAACGAAAATGGGCACAGCTGGATCTCGCCCCACATTTCGCAAGTTAGGAGACTCATGGGGGTATTTTCCCCTCCCCTCCGTAAAATATTTAACACATCGTCAACAACTCATTTTTTCCAGCTTCCAAATCTTACACTTATTTTTTGACGCAACACAATAATATCGGACTGCTTTCTATGACTCCCTTGTCCAAAAAATTTTTCAAGTTGTAAAATTTTTCTTAAAACCTTGGAAACATTGCATGTAACATATGAGTCTCACCGCAGATTTCCTTCAGTAAAGAACCTTCCAGTATTATTTATATTCATTCCAGTTATGTTTGAGCGATTACCGTGTAGGGGAAACGGAGCATTTTACATAAGAAGAAGCAAGAATTGTGTCAGATACATTTGAAGTTCATTTTTTGCCGAGCAAGTGTTGTTATACTGAAAATTGCTAGAACTTTTTAATTAAAGCCAAAATATTTGAACTTCTTGCTATGCAATTCAACTTTCTATGTATATTTATATATAGATTTCTTTTTTTGAGAGAGAGAGACTTTTAGTATTGAATATTTTATTGTCTCAGCAAGGATAAGTACTTACTCAATTTTGTTCAACAGCAGGTAAAAGAAACTGCTTATTGTCCTCATAATTGAAAAAAACTCTGTTAAATTCTTGAATTATTCGAACATTTTCCTCAGCAACGTTATTCACCATTATTTATTTGTTTTATTTTTTTTTCTTTTAATTCTGTGATTGATATTATATTTGCATTCGTTGGGGCGTAGGATGAAGAATGTTAGAAAATAATCTCTAATATTCATGTTTGAAAAAAATCCAATTGTTCTGTACTACACTTGTTATATTTCACATCTTTATTCTTGTAATTATTTGTTTTCTTTCAACTAGAATTTGATACAAAAAACTAAGCCTAACTAATTAATTCACCAGAAAGGTGTCACAAATACTTTAATAAAACTATCCTAGTTGTTATTTCAATTTCCAGGTCGTTCATATCTTATAAGGTTTTTTCCAAGTTCAGATATTCTCAATAGTTTAACTAGCAAATGGAGCATCTATTAATGTTCAATCTATTTGTTTTACTGTACAAAAAGGCGCTAAAACTGTAGAAAGTGCTATACCTAGGTTTTTTCTCTCATGATTAAATGAAAAATATCTTTCTTATATAGGAACATAAATATTTTGAGGCATATAAGAGACTGGATTTTCTCAGATAGGCTCTTTAATTGACAAATAATAACTCAATTATCTCTTTATAACCAGCAAGAGTGATTATAGATTTATCTATAGATTTATAAAAAGCTTACAGTTGAAGTTTCAAACTTGTTAAAGTATTTTTTAAGTTCTATGTGCAACATTCTTTTTTTTTTGTTTGTTTGTTTAATTCTGTGCCAAACATTTTTTCGCTTTAAAGTTATTAAAAAGAATGGAACTTGTGAGGAATATGATGGTCAAAGCAAGCACGAAGTAAATATTTTTGCCTAAATTTCAGATTAGTTCTATGCTGGACTAGCTACAATAGTTTATTTTGTGCAATTAGTTTTTTTATAATTTAACTCATTCTTGTAATACTGTTAGTACTATTAGTTTAAAATTTCAAATCTTGCTTTTTTTTTTTTTCTCTGCATCCCACTACTTCAAAAACATAAAAAACATTTTGCACAG
Organism: Uloborus plumipes; assembly: GCA_038373865.1. Lineage (NCBI taxonomy): Eukaryota > Metazoa > Arthropoda > Arachnida > Araneae > Uloboridae > Uloborus > Uloborus plumipes. Next base: position 23,842 of record JAXGGA010012594.1, read on the forward strand.
CTCTTCCACAACTCTATTTTGTCAAGCGTAAGTTTTGAAAATCATAGCACAATATGTAGACAAGTAGTACTGCAATCTACATTGTACGCTGCGATCTACTAAATAATCGATTGTATCAAAGGTGTTGCTATATAGATTCAAACAATTAAGGAACTTTCCAATTGTTTGAACTAATATTTAAGCGTTGGAAAATGAGAATAATTGAAAAAAAATCTCTTCCAAGAAAATGGTCTGTTTAGTCTCAAAAATTCAAAAATTGTGAAAATTACGAAAAAGCGTAAAAATGAAGGGTGTTTGAGCACCATCTTCCATTAAGAATAGGAAGCTGAAATTTTAGGGGAGTGATCTTATACATAAATGTAAAAAAAGTAGGGTGCGCCTTGGTCCATAGCAAAAAAAAAAAAAATTTTGAACCACCCTAATGAACAATCTCAATCTTGAGAGCACTACTTTTTAGAGGCTTCAGTTGTGTTTTTCGAGTCAAAGAATTTTACTTCTTTTTTAGGGATGGGGTGGAGGGGGGGGGGGAGATTTCAAATCTGACTAGGGGTGGCATGGAATTAAATTCGGCCCTGATTATATTATTCAAACTATCAATAGTCTATTTTTTAAAGATAAATAGGAAACTTTTAACAGAGTTTAAATTAAGATTTTTACGAGGGCAACTGCAGGATAGCAGGATCATAGGACACAGTTGTATTTTCATAATAATCTCCTTAAATGTTGTTCTCAAAAGCTCTAATTTTTGGTTGAGAACATTTTCTTCAAAATCTAGAATTAAACCGATCCTTATGAATATCGGTGAAAGATGGAACATATTCATCTTTGCGCTCATTTCCAATTTTTTTCAGTAAGCTATAACCCAAAATACAGTATTTTTTTTAACGGAGAAAATTTGTAAAAAACGAGGGGTTTTCATGTAAACCACGGCTCCGGTCGGAGAACGAGACGGTCGGAGAACGACATCCCCCTGCCGTGGGGGGGCAGGGGGATGTCGTTATCAGCGGAGAGTTCGTCTTCAGGGCAATAAAAAACACGTGTTTGGAGTTGGGAGGGAGGGGATGGCAGTAATAAAGAGTTTAATGAGTAAAGAAGCATTTCTGTCTCTTTCAGGTGAACAGATTCAAACTTGGCGGAACCCTTGTTTTTATTTCTATCCCTCCTCCCTCCCCACTTCGTTAAAAAAAATATAAGTAATCTTAAATGATATATTTGTTATATCACTTCAATTCTAGGTGATATTTGAAGTTTTTATTTCTTTATAAAAAGTTGCTATTCGTACATGAGCATTAGATAGATTAATTCAGTAATTAATAGTTGTTTTGCAATCATTTGTTCGATGCAATGACAGAACGAATTACTCTATAATCCCAGACATAGAGACGCATGTTTGAGGGGGTGGGCAAGGGGGAATATATAGGCCCACTGTTAAAATTTTCAATGTTTGGATCCTTATTTTTTCCAAAACAGGGGCGAAAATCTTGAGAAAGATTATTTCAGTTTTCGTTCCCGGTTACCCACTAACGCAGCCAGAATTACCGTCTGGAAGGAATTTTTTTAGTCAAAACAATCTTTAGGATTGTCAATAATGTTAAATGCAAGGCCTCTATAGGATGTACCACCCATCCCCTGTGGGCCATATTTTATCCTGACCTTCCCCTTCCATGATTGTTGCATTGCTAAAGTAATAATTCGGAGAAGTGTGGAATCATAAATCATACTATTTTGCATAAGTCAATGAGAAGCACAGGTGTGTAAAAGGAAAAATTCAAGTTTTGAGAAACACGTTTAAAGATCAGACCTTAGGTAGGCTTTCACTGGAAAAAGTTTTCTGAGTCATGCTATAGATCAGCATTTACCAGGACTACTAGTATCATCTCTTGCCAGAAAAGAGATGGGGGGGGGGGGGTCTACCATTTACTTCCTACTCCTATCATTTACTTTACTATTCCAAATTTTTAATTCTGTAACTTACATCCCTTTGCTTCTGGATGCCTGATGTGAACCTTTTTCGGGCATAAATTTTATAATTATATGCTTATTATATTAAAAAATAATTTTAACTAGAAAATACTTTTTTAACAAAGTCTGGCTCATTGTAAAAAAAAAAGAAAAATAAGAGAGAGACGATAAAAGACAATCTCTTTTATTTTGTGTAATGCAGTGAAAAGTAAACTATTATAATAAAATATGGATTTTAGCACATAATTAATTTTTTACCTTCCCAAATCAAAAATTTCATCTTTTAAGCACTTTTTTCGAGCATTTGTCAGTCATAACATATCAAAGAGAAATTAAATGCCATATACAGACGAATAACTAAAAATTATTCCTGATTGAGCAAAGATATTTGTTTTAACTTTTATTTTTTATTTTTTCAATTTTGTTTCGTTTTTTTTTCTCTTTCTTTTTCCTTGTTTCTGTTTTATTGATATAATTGTAATTTATTTCGTTTGCTATTTTTTGCTTCAGTTTTGTTTTTATAATTTTTAATGAGTGCGTTTTACGTGCCTATTTTTTGTCCTTGCGTTTATACTCTTTTTTTTTTGCAAAAACTTCTTCCTATATTGGATATTAACTTGGGTCACTAGGGTTAAAGGCAGTGTCCCTAACTGCTATTGCAAGTTTTACCCCTGAAAATAACTTAGTTAAATATGCAACATTTCAGTAATTTCTCAGATTTAATAATTGTAATCCCCTTCCTCTTCTCTCTTGCTCTTATTCCTCGTTGATTAATGTCAATGTGAGCGAGATTTGTGGAAGCACAAGCCATTTTTATTTTGGTCGAGTGCAAAAATTTTAAGAAGATTTTATTTGCCTAGTTTTTCCTGTGCCCTCCCCCCCCCCCCAAAAAAAAAAAAAAAACTTTTGGTCACGCTACGCCTATGGTCAGGACAAAAACTGTTGAAGACTTACGCTCGCAGATTTTGTTCATAAAAATTTCAATTTAAATATTGAAGGTGAATATGAATTGACTTTGTGAAAGAAGAACACTAATCTTCTGGTGTTTATTGAAAAATAGTATTTTATGACATTGCTGTTGAAAATCGGTTGGGGAGAGGGGGCACATGTGAACAAAAATGATATTTTGTCTATTTCTCATTATTATTTTGAGATATAAAAGAAACAAGTGCTATACATGATAAATCAAACATTTGCTATTTGCTAATATTTTCATGCAGTTACCTCCCTTTTTCAACAGTGAATTCTAGGAATTCTAGCCAAAAAAATAAGTCTAAAATTTGTTAAATTTTGTTCACATCTGCCCAGGGCCAAATTTCGACTTTAAACCACTCCGTGCAAGAGTAAAAATTTGCGCTCCTGCAAACTGCGCCATTGAAATGTTTAGGAGTGTTTTTTAGGTGGTAATTCGACCTTTTTTTTGGGGGGGGGGGGTTCTTCGTAACACTCATGAGGGCTTGCCCATTCCCCCAGCGCAATTGCAAAGCGCGAGGGAAGTTGAAGAAGCACGTAATATGGGGTGCCTTTCATTTTTCTACTTCTTACATCATACATACTCGAGAGACTCCTCAAGGACAAAGGCTTCGCAACATCCTCGCCAAGCAACATCCTCGTTTCAGGCCCCTCAAGGTGGTTCTTCGCGGCCTCCCCCTGAACGCAGAAGTCGACGAAATCAAGGAAGATCTGATGAGCAAAGGATTTCAACCCACGAAAGTTCTTCAGATGCGGACTGGCCCCTAGAGGAAGCCCCTCCCCCTCTACATTGTCATCCTCCCTGAGAACGATGAAACAAAAACGATCTTCAACCTGGACAGGCTCCTGCATCTCAGGATCACGGTCGAGACTCTCCTCCCCAAGAGGACGCCCCCACAGTGTTAAAACTGCCAGATGTATGGTCATGCCTCCATTAAGTGTTACCGAAAACCCAGATGCCTGAAATGTGCTCAAGAACATCAATCCTATGAATGCCTCAAGACCATGGACTCACCAGCTTGCTGCGCCCTTTGTGGTGGCGACCACCCGGCAAACGCTCCTGTATGTCTCGAACGACCAAAACCCCGACCAGTGAAAGCTCCACGGACCTTCTAAGCACCTACCGGAAACCCCTGGAAATTTAACCCCGAGGCTCCTAAGAAGACCCCGCTCTCGTTTCTCCCTAGACCAGTTGCCCTACATCAGTTAGGAAACGAGCAATCCAAGGCTACCTCCGACCAACTTCTCCAAATGATAAATAAAACTTATGATCACCTTTCAAGCCCAGCAGCAACAGATGCAAGAAGTACTCAGCGTCCTTGTCGCCCTCACGAGGTTGTGACTTTTTTCTCCCACCCCCCCATCCTTACTGTGTGCTTAGGCACTTTTTTCTACTCCTCAACATCCACGAAGTCAGGTAAGTGGGGCTTCGCCCCAGGCCTGGGTAATATTTGTTGTTACTGTTACTGTTTGAAAAGGGTCAGCAATTATAAAGATATTATTGGTTTAATTCCTGTGAAACACATGAATGCAACAGATCTGACGGAATTAACATGAAGTGCTCTGTCAATATTAAGTCAAACAAATTTTAAAGTTTTGTCGTTAATATCTGACAACAACAGAATTAATAAGAACATGTCCCAGAATCTTCGACTTGAGGGAAATTAAAATATCTGCATAAAAAATCCTTTTGATGATTCATAACCTTAGTTTTTATTATTTGACTCGGTGCAAATCATGAAGTCAATAAGAAATAACTTGTTGAATCAGATAGATTCTGAGAAAACATTTCTATGTCCAGAGTTTAACGACTTTACAAAGACTTTTTGTAAAATTTTCTTTTTTAAGGATAGTTTTTAACAGAGAGAAACTCTATTATGAAATATGCTTACAAGTTGACATTTAAAACTGTTTATCCAACGAACATTGAAAGACAAAACGTAAACTTGGCCCTCAATGTATTTGATGCAAGTACACAAGCTGCTCTTCAAATGTATGGGCAGCAGAATATTTTTTAAAACTGGGAGGCTACAGTTAAGCGAGGAAACTTTTTATGCGCTTTCTCAGACAACTAAATGCATGTTGTCCCTTATAAAGCATTTGCTCCAGCAGGGAAATTCTTATGTGCTCACAGGAAAATTTCAAACAGATTATTTAGAATCCCGATTTGGAATTTACCGCCAAATGTCTGGAAGCAATTACCATGTTTCAGTAATTGACATTATTGAAAGTGATAGGAAGCTCAGAATCAAAAGTATTCTGAGGCTTAACTCTTTTAAACTGGGCCAAATTTCAATTAAAAGCTTTAGCGATGCAATATCAATATCAAGTGATGTTGAGGAAATCGACATTAGTGACTGTTGCGACGTTTTAGGTGACCTAAGTGTTGATGTGAGTGTGGACGAAGTTGAAGTCTTAACTTATGTAGCTGGGTATTGTGTATTTAAATTGAACATCTCCTTTAATACGTGTTTGGGAATTTACGTTTCAAATCACAACATTATGATAGAGCCAAATGACCTATCACCAATATCAGATAGCAACTCAGACTCTTTTATCAGTATTTTAAACAGGCGGGTTGAAAAAACCATCAAGGCTTATTCTAAATGTGCTTATACACATGTATAGCATTTTCAAAGAAATTCTCCTAATTTTGAAGAAAAGTTTCAAAAGTGCAACATGCAACAGCATAAAGTTCTCGTTAATGTTTTTAAATTTTACTTGACCAATTCTGATCTGTTTTCTTTGCAAGAAAAATGATTTGTGTGGAACGGAGTTATTTGATTCAATTAACAAAATTATCTGCATTTTCAGCAACATTTGTTTGAAAAATTTAAAGTTTTAAATGACAAAAATATGGTAAATTTACAAAGAGCGCAAGCTAAAAAAATTCAAATCAAAGTAGTAATGCTCGAGTAATTGCATATTTTAGTATTTATTTTGTTTGATATTATCTAATAGTCAAACTAAATTGTTGCATTTTATTTTATGTTCATTACAAATTGATTTGTACTGTAGTACTGTCGGCCCTGCTTAATCGGGTAACGAAATTACTGAATAAGTAGAGAAATTTATTATTATTATGTTTTTTTCCTCTTGCTGCAATAGAAATATGATAAAACTCACAAATAGGATTTATGCTGGAACTTTAAATGATTGCTGTATTTTTGGGATATAGCTAAAATACAACTTAAAATATTTTGTATTCTGCATATCTGAAAATTCACAATAGTCTGTTTTGTATAAAAGAATTGTTTCATTTTACTAACATTTTAAAGTTTTCCTTTATTGATTTCTGCAGAAGTTCAAACATGTTTTGAATAAAATGCTTCACTAAATTACTGTTTGTGTTTATTCTGTTTCTATTCTGTGTATTTTTATAAATATTTAGACCATATACACAAATGTATATTATAAATACTATTTTTTGAGACATTAGATAAATATTATTGAACTGTTTTATTAACATCCAAAGTTCAAAGAAAAGCAGAGTTTTCCTATTTTAATGTTAAAACATCAAATTAAATTAATTTTGCTTTGCAAAAAAAAAAAACGCTTTTTATCTTTTTGTTTTGACAAAAATACTGTTTACTATTTTTCGTTCATTTACTGATTTATTTTTTATAATACACGATTTATGCATATTTGCAGTTCAATAACCAATTGTGAAACAAAGATATATTTGAAGGAATTTGATTAATAAGATATGGATATTATGTGCACAAACACAAATTTCTCTTTATTTCTATCCTATTTTATGAAAAACTTGTCTATTTTCTAGAAATTTTTATTTTTCTGACATGGGGGAAAAAAAACTATTATTCACAGGCGTTTTTTTTTGGGGAAACTACGCTGTATAATTTTCCCCCATTTTAAATTATTGTTTGGTGTAGCACTATTTCGCGGGTTTGTTTATTTTCTCTTCTCGGACGGCGAGGTAGCAGCTGTCATGGCCTCACCCTTCGCTCTCATTGGCTGAGAGTTGTTTTTATCGGTTAGGATATCCGAGCAGTCGAGAGCTGACGTCACGATTTGCAAATCTACGATCTTGTTACACATGCATTAGGTACGAATCGCAGCTCACTCGCAACTCGCAAATATTTGCGATTTGCAAGTTGTGATGGGTGTTTCACTTGCATTCGGGTGTAAAGCAGTAATATTTAACGTGAAAAAGCAATTATTTTAGCTATAAACTTATATTTTTCAAAATCATGAAAAGACTTTACTTACTTAGGATGGGTCCTATTATGGCGTGCACCAAAAAAAGCACTAAAATTCATTTCTCTAAATACGGCCGAAAAAAGTAGTTTAGGAATTAATACAAATACTGAACGAACCTTTTCACTTAAAAGCAAACTTCCAAAAAAAAAAAATAAAGAAAGAAGCACTGTCCCATTGTACACTATAAGATTGAACCGAAATTAATTTTAATTAAATGTAAATTTTCTATTTTCTTTTCATTATTCTCAACCCCTTAGGCCCGGCCTTGCTCTGAAAAATGCTTTCGAAACCCTAAAACCGTTCTTTTAACTATTAAATCATCGCAGAAAAAATCCAATTTACGCGAGAATGGATTTAAAAAACTTAATTTAAAAAAAGCTATCGTTTGCGCTTCCTACTCCTTCTCTTAAAAAGGGCAGTAAATGTTTACAGATAAAAAGTTTGAGGGAGGCTGAAAGGGGGGGGGGGATGGAGGCATGCTACTTCCTTTGATTTGGCGGTAGCTCGCGGCTAACTTCTAATGTGGTTGGCTGTGTGTCACCTGACAAGCACTTCCATATGTCGAACGAAGAACGAAGGGTAAACTTTTATTGTCATTGTGCTTCAGGACTCGGGAAGTGTAACTCTCGTCAAAACTTACTCTATTTGAGTACATTATTGCATTCATTAGCCATTTTCTCACGCTAAAGTCTGATTATCTGTTGCAATCTGTTCCAAATCTGAACTTCCAAAAAGTTTGAATTTTCATACAAAACAAGACCGTGGGAAAAAGAGATAAAAAATGAATTCCCAATTTCCTTTAATTCTTGGAATTTAACTTGATATTAATGCATATATTATTTCATTTAGATTGGAAAGAAATTGAATTCTTTCATGTTTTGCTAGTATGAACTACTAAACATTTGACTACTAAACTTTATGTATTTTCATCAAAATATTATAATAATGCATGGCATTACTTAGAAACGTTGTCACAAGAGGTTATTAAAACAGATAAATCACTTATTTTTCTACCAAAGAAGAATTAATGAACGAAACCTAATCGTAAGTGCACTCGAAACTTGTAAGCTTTATGAATTTTTTACACTGACCGCAGACTGCAAATACTATGTTATGCACAAATCAATTAAAAATAGTTAATGGTATAGTTAAATTATTTCTCTCCCTTTGGAAGCCCCCCCCCCCCACACACACACTAAATTGCTATTGTACGGACTATATCCTCAAATAGCATTATTTTGCCATTTAATTGCACTATTAAGCAGAAACTTTACCGTATAAAACCTTTATATTATTACAAAGGTAATTTTTAACGGTGATATAAAATATCAAAACAGAATTTTCTCATCATACAATTTATATGGAATCACATGTTGTAAGTATCTTATTTTTCTCATGTTTATCACGTAATATTTATAACCCTTTTAATTCAGTTTAATTTGTTTTATAAAGACAAGAAATGCGGTGATAGATCGTCAGGTTTATTGCTACTGTAGTAGGTAGTGTGGACATAGGACAAATAGGTGGTTCCTCTTTCGCAAAATTTTGAAAATTTACCTGAAAAATGCCATTTTTAAAAATTTTAGAACAGATTTTAGTGAAGAAGTATATTTCAATAGCATGTTTCTTTTTCTTTTCTTTTCTTTTTTTTTTTTTTTTGATTTTGTTTGCCATGGTTGTTTTTAAGAAGTAAAAGAAACTTATGATACACCAAAAAATACCGGGCCCTCCGCTAGAGTAAAGGGAAAGCAGCTCCGTAAATACCCAATTACATAGTACACAATTGTTCTATAATGCAGTACTGAATGATGTATTCTGTTTACTTGCATGTAATTATTTATCTTTTTTTTCAAATGGATATATATAATGTTATTCTTCATACGTAGTATAGTCCTATTTCTCTCGCATTGGTAATGTGTGATGATATGCACGGATCATACAATAAACTGCATATTATTGAATTGCTTCAAGTAAATAAATTGTATTGCTTTCAAGTAAATTAACTTGATGTCGCATGTTAACATGTGTCGCAATGAAAAATATGTATGCTATTTTCCAAAGTATGCTTTCTGATGAATAATATTTAATTTTAATATTTTTCAAAACTCAATTAAATTGTTGGGGGGTGCGACGCACCCACTGGCACCCCCGTAAATCCGCCTATGACTTGAAGTAAGTCCTTTTCTGTAATTCTTTAATTTGAATGCAGATATAAAGATTTTACAAATTTTTACTTTCAGAGAAATTATAAATTATACTTTAACAGTGCTGATTCTGTAACGTTTATGTTTGTATTTACTATCAAACAGTTGAGGTGCGATTTGGTATTTACTCTTCTGAAACTAGCTTAAAATTACCCTTTTACATTATAGAAACATATTGCCCCAAGTACTACTAACATGTCCAGTTAAAATGAAAAAAACATAAGTATATTTGAAAATTTTATTCGATGAAATGTAGTACCACAAAAACTGGCAGACAATTATTTCTATTTCAAAATAAAGTCTAGCCTAAAATTAGATAAACTAAAAGATTAATTATTTGGGTTTTGCACACTAGTTTGCCACTTCCTTCGCGATTGGGGAAGAAATAGTAAGGAAAAAACATAAAGCTGCCTTATTATTCCACCAAAACTTCATATTGAATTGGGCCTTTTCAGAAACTTTGCCAATACTAAATTAATTTCAACGTTAAACGCATAAAACTTGCAGAATGATGCAGACACGTGTTTCGTCGTTACAAGGAAAGCATTTTCCAATACACAAAATATAATCTTGAGCATTGAAAAAGGAGTTCCTTGCAACGTCGAAACACGTGTTTGCAGCATTCTGCAATTTTTTTGCATTTAACGTTGAAAATAATTAATTTACTTTTCTACGCAAAGATATAATTGTTTCTTTGAAAAGACTATTGATTGGGGCAGGATTTTAATACTTTAAACATCAGTTTTCGTGCATTAGGAAGTGTAAAGCTTAAAGAAGGTGTTTTGTGAAGTCTCTCCCTGACCAAGTGTTCAAATGCTTATCGACTGTTGTTGGACATTTCAAAAATCTATAAAAAAAAAAAAATAATGTTAACATTTTGAATTCAGATTATGTTTTCGCTATCACTAATTGCAATAGGTGTGCGTGTGTGTTTGTGTGTAAGCGAGTGTGTGTCTGTGCAGACGTGTATGTGTGTGAGCGTCTAGGTGGTGGTGTGTGTGAGCGGGTGTCTGTGCAGAACGTGAACACCGCCGCCCCGGAGGAGCGGAAACCCTGAAATAGAGGAGAGGTGCCGCACCTGCAGGGGCGAGTGGAAGTTGATGGTCAAAGAGGCACCCTGTCAAAACCCAAAGGAAGCCAGATAGGGTCAAATAAGCGAATGAAGAGCAATTCGTTGATTGTTATAAAAAAAAATCCGGATGCCGAATATAGAACGAAAGAATCAATTGCTAAGTTTTTGATAATTGTTTCAAGAATTAACCATTCATGTGAATACATACATTTCTTTCCAACTTTAAATCTATATCACAAAAATCTGTGGATGATGGAGAAAAACTGTTTCAGATTTGAATTCAACCCTTCTACGCATCATTTTCCACAAAGATTAGATATTTTTCATCATGAGGCCAAAGAGAAAAAAAATCTAGATTTGTGTTGTCGCTATATATCTGTGCAGCTTTAATTACGTACGATTCTTGATTAAGAACTTATGAAGTATCTCTCATGGAAAAGGTTGTTTACAATTTAAATTAAAATAATGTCAAATCCCAGATCTTGTAGCAAAAATCGCTGTTTAAAAGGAATATAAGAAGCAGACTATAGAAATTTTTAAAACAATTTTCAATAGTTTATACCGTTAGAAAATTGGCTTTCAAGCATGATTGGATAAAAATGCAACGGATAGTGTTATTTTCGAAATTTTGAAGGAACTGATTTAAGATGTGAACAAAATCACACACTATTTATTACTCATTGGGTTATTTTTTATTTTAAATCTTTTGTAGTTGAGGATCCTCACTGTTTACATCACAACAGTAGAAAAGGTAAAATGACTCCTCCCTATTTTATAAATAGCCATCTATGCAAAACAAAAGAGTCTTGAACTACCATTTATTCGAAAATATAGCATCAGTATTATGTTCAATATTCATTAAATTTTAGCTATCTGTTTAAAGGCAAGAAAGCAGTATAGGAGACCATTGTGTTGGAGATTTTTTAATTTAGTTTCGTTTGAATGTAAAGGAATAAGTAATCAAAACTATATCTTTCTCTTAATCTCTTGTGTGGCTTTCTTGGATAAAAGATCTGTTTATTTATTCATTTATTTTTAATAAATTTTCCTTTTTGTTTAATTTATTAAGTAGCAAAATTTTACATTGGGAATATTTTATTTTGGTCTGCATGAGAAATTATCTGCTTCTACACTTATAATAAAAACTAATAGTTAAAACACCGAGAAATATACTCTAAAAACGCACGATAAGAATAATTATAATGGTGTTAGCAATATTATTTACAAAAAAATACTAATAATAATATTAATTGTTTTATGTTTTTATGATTAATAATAAATTAGCAGTAATAAAAAAACATCCTCTAGAATAACAGCGACTGTGGCGACGATTAAAAAAACAAACAAACAAACAAATAACCAGCCGCTGACAGTTCCACTAACAGAAAAACAAAAGCAACAACGAAAGAAACTCTTCTTCCTTCCGACCGACAGCACCCCACACCCCCACACCTCTAATGACCTTGACTTGTATACCTCAATCAGCAACCCCAAGGAAGAAGTCTTGAAATGCATTGATCAGCCCTCAAGGCAGATTCCAAAATTTTCCCGCTGTACACTACGCGCCATATGCGCGCAAACCCGTTGGCACATAAGGGGCCATCTCCACGCTACATTTACAATGAAACACATTTCAACAAAAAAAAAGGCAACCTAATGTTTAAGTTACCTTTACATCTCATGAGTGGGGGAAAGGGGATCTATACAGAGACATTTTGTATTAAAAAACATGTAATATGGTGGTAATTACCATGTAAAACTTGAATATTTACCAAAATAAGTTGAAGACAATAGATAAACCCAAAATCTGGACCTTTTGTCCACCCTGCTGAGAAATCTGGACCTTATGCCATCGCTGTCCAAAAATATGGACCTTCTGTTCGTGGATCTTTTGGCTGTTGGATCTTATGCTCCCTGGACCTTATGGCCCTTGGACCTTCTGTCTGGCGGACCCTATGTCTCGCGGACCTTCTAACCCGCGGACCTTTTGAACGTGGATCTTCTGTTCGTGGACGTTTTGGTTTTGGACCTTCTAGCCGGATCCCATAAAAAATAAATAGCAAAAATTGCACGGGGAAACGCAAAAGAACTTTTAGAAAACAATTAGTAAGCCCAGTCTTGCAAAATATTCAAGTTTTGTTAATTTTTTGTTCAGAGGTAGCCAGTGCAACGCCGGGACACGCAGCTAATTTACTTAAGAAAATAAGATGCAGTTTCTTTACGGAAACATTACCTTATTTCTGAAGTTCATTTACACTGAAAAGAACAAAATTAAATATTTTTGAAAAAAATAAATTGAACCGACTTCAGAACTTCACTCGGCAAGTGCTCTAAAAAGTAAAAATATATTTTATTCTTTGAACACCCATTGATACTACATTTAAACATTAGTTTTGAAGTCGGTGCAAAAACTATAAGTAAAATGATGTTTAACTATATTTTGCCCACATTTTTCAGAGAAACCACTGAACTTAAGAGCTGAATATTTGCACCATTACATAAATATGTGGTTGTCGAAGTCGTGTATGATAATGCGATTAAGGGGTCTAGGGAGTCTTAAAATGAAAAATTTTCGATTTTCTGGAAAAAATATATGTTATATAGGATTTAATTCTGAACAGTTTGATGCCTCATTTTTTACCATCGGCAAAAAACTTTTTGAGTTATCATAAAAAAAACTTTAACTATCCCCAATGAGTTTAATGTTAACAGCAGTGATCAAACCTCTTTTTCTCACATGTCAGTTTTACAGTTTGCGTGCATGATATCTCAAAAAGTGTTTCATTAATTTTTATAAAATTTTGCATGCACGTACGTACAGCCTATCTCACCAATGTAAACCAAAATTTAACTTTAAAAAATAATAAATATTTTTATTAAAGTTTTAAAAATAAGAATCAAAATTTACCAAAATTTGGAGGAATTAATTTTTTTTTCTGAAAAATTGAGTTTGATTTTTGAAAAAAATTTAGGTTTAGATTGTTGAGATATGCTTTTCGTATGTGCATGCAAAATTTTATAAAAATAAATGAAACACTTTTTGAGATATCATGCATGCAAAATGTAAAATCGACTTCTGAGAAAAAGGGGTTTGAACAGCTGCTGTTAACATTAAACTCATTGGGGATAGTTAAAGTTTTTTTACGATAACTCAAAAAGTTTTTTGCCTATGGTAAAAAGTGAGATATCAAACTGTTCAGAATTAAATCCTTTATGACATATATTTTTTTCGGAAAATCAAAAAATTTAAATTTTAAGACTCCCTAGACCCCTTAAAGAACCCGGATTCATTGAAATTCATTTTTATAGTTCAATTAGAATTTCGTATGATTCTATTTAGAGTTTTTGCACCGACTCTAAAACTTATGTTTAAATGTAATATCAAGGGTTGTTCAAAGAATAAAATTATTTTTTACTGCTCAGAGCACTCACCGAGTGAAGTTCTAAAGTCTTATTATTATTATTATTATTTTTTTTTGCAAAAAAAATATTATTAAGTATGTGATAGAGCTCACGAATATTTTCAGTTCAGTTTGTCTGATGTCAGTATTATGAAATAAAACACTTATTCGAACTTTAACTATGTTTTTATTAGTCAATTAAAAGCGACATTAAATACCCTGGGGTGGCATTCAGAGTTCACCATCGATTGCGCGTAGCAGGTCGTCGTCGCTGAGGTGAAGAACTACGACGCCGGCGCAGAGGGGAGGGAGCAGAAGGGAGAAGCGCTCGATGCAAGCGTCGGCGAGGCGCCTCCTCTCCTCGAGTCGCTCCAGTCTGGCGGCGATGAGGAAGCCGCAAATGGGGAACTGCGCCCCCAGGCGACCGCCCCGCAAGAGGTGCCGGACGCCTTCCAGCGGGAGGCGCGGGGCGACCCGGCTCGGGTGGAGCCGGGCAATGTCG
>JAXGGA010012595.1:0-38169 GCA_038373865.1 Uloborus plumipes
CAATACATGCTGGGAGGAGGGACTCTTTGATCAAGCCATACATTTTGTAGGAAGAATATTTTATCTACTTATGATAATAATTTTCTTAATATTTAATAAAAATCAAGAGTAAGTATTAAATTTTTGAGAACCATTAAATCGACATATTTTATCCCTGCTACCCCTGTTAGCTACCACCATCCAAAATTTCGTTAATAAAATTGTCGCGTGTCTCATTGAAACGGCGCAATTTAAGAAGATTCAGCTTGGTGCTGATTAGTTTTTCATCAGGGTACTACATTTTTAGAACGTAGGACCGGGATAACATACCATGCAATTTGTAGGACAATGTGACTTTTAAATTATATACATATTAACTAAGCAATAGGAAAAAACTCATCCGGTTAGTAATCACTTTGATGACCTCGTAATTGATGCATGTTGGGAGGAGGGGGACTCTTTGATCAAACCATACACCTTGTAGGACAAATATTTTTTAAAACTATGTTAATAATTATCTTACGATTTAATTAAAAAAGCCACAGTTAGTGATAAGTTTTTGAGACCCATAAAATCGACACATTTGATCCCTACTACCCCTGTTATCTACCACAATCGAGAATTGTTGCAAGAGGAAAAGTTGGGCGTCTCATTAAAACGAAGCTATTCAAGAAGTTTCAGCTTGATAGTAATTATTTTTTCAACAGGCATTTGTACTACATTTTTAGATCGTAGGACCGGGATAACGTACCACACAATTCGTAGGACAATGTAACTTTTAAATTATATACATATTAAGTAAGCAGTAGAAAAAAACTCATATTGTTAGTCATTACTTTTGATGACCTCGTAATCGATACATGTTGGGAGGAGGGGGACTCTTTGATAAAACCATACACCTTGTAGGACAAATATTTTTTTCAACAATGTTAATAATTATCTTACGATTTAATTAAAAAAGCCACAGTTAGTGATAAGTTTTTGAGACTCATAGAATCGACACATTTGATCCCTGCTACCCCTGTTAGCTACCACAATCGAGAATTGTTGCAAGAGGAAAAGTTGGGCGTCTCAGTAAAATGAAGCTACTCACGAAAAATTAGCTTGATAGTAATAAACAGAAAAATCTCTATCAGGGATCCCTGACTAGTAGTGACGTTCCAGTAATTGCCAAACCGTAGTAGTACATCTCTTGTCCATAGAAACATTCTTATTCATTCTCTCATTAGAAACTATGTTGCGTTTTAGTCCTTAAAATAGGCTTGCTCACTTATACGTCTCTCTCACTTATGCGCCTTTTTCTGTTGGTCCCTTGGGCCGGCGCATAAGTGAGAGTTCACTGTATGTGGACAATAGAACAATTTTTACTCTCAAAAATACAGGGAATTTCCAGGAGCGCCCTAAACCAAATTTTTTGGGAGGAGGGAAAATTATCAAGTGCCGAATGAAGTTCCAATTTTACCGAATGATAAAATACAAGCATGCACACACGTCGTACATGCATAACATTTAGTGAGAAAAAATATTAAATAAACAATTCAAAAAACTAACAAGAAGTTCTGTCAAGAACTAAACGAGCCTACTTTCCCGTACATCGACATCGGCATTGTAGCATCTGATCAATATTCTCTTGATTATCTGAAACTAAAAATTATGTCAAACATATCTTTATAGCACTTAAAGCTGATTTCTGAAAGCAAAATATACCCCTCTCATCAGATAAAATAGACACGTAAAAAGTACATAAACGAGTCAATAAAGTTTTGTCGCACCTTTTAAAGAATGTAACTTTTATAGTTCTTTCGTAGAAAAATTCCACAATCGTTTTCAAAAGAAAAAATAAATAAATAAATAAAATTAAAGTACAAAGAACTTCAAAACACATTTTATCAAAGAAAGAAAAAAAAACTTGTTCGTTAATAAAATGTCTTGAATTTCATTTTTAATCCGTTGCCAGTTGTTAAATATAAATAAGGAATAAAATGCTCTCGTGAATGAAAAATTTTTGTTAACAAAAAAAAAATCGTCTGATAAAAAAAATAATAATAATAAATTAAACAAACAAATAAATAAATAAATAAAAAATCATCTGCCCAGTCAGTCATTTTTTCTGAGCCTGCATTTCCGCCATGTTTGCGGAGTCGGAGTCGGAATCAGAGTACTCACAGAAGATTATTCAGAAAAGTACTTTACAATACATTATTTATCAAAAAAATTTTCTTACAAAGTTAGTTTGAAGGAAATCCGTCTTGAAGTTCAGAATCAACATTCAATTTAAATTTCTCCGTAGGCGCTCATGTTAAAATTTTTTCTGAACGGTTCATCATTGAACGAAAAATGATTCAAATTGAAAAGTGAAATATAGGAATGAGCCTCTCCGAGATCTTTCGAACAAAAAAAAGTTTATTCAATTCGGACGGTTCACTTAAAAGTTATTATGTGGGGAAAGGTTGTTTGAACGGTTCAATGTTGAACAAAAAAAATGTTCAAATTGAAAATTTAAATACGGTAATGAAGCATCCTTGCCGAGACCTTTTGAACAAAAAAAGTTTGTTTAAATCGGACTGTTCATTCAAAAGTTATTAGGTGTGAGAGCTTGTTTGAACGGTTCAATGTTGAACGAAAAATTGTTCAAATCGGAAATTTAAAAACGGGGATGAAGTATCCTTGCCGAGATCTTTCGAACAAAAAAAAGTTTGTGTAAATCGGACGGTTCACTCAAAAGTTATTAGGGGTGAGAGCTTGTTTGAACGGTTCAATGTTGAACGAAAAATTGTTCAAATCGAAAATGTAGATACGGGAATGAAGTACCCTTGAAAAGATCTTTCGAACAAGAAAAAGTTTGTTCAAATCGGACTGTTAACTAAAAAATTAATATCGCGGGCCAGGTTGTTTGAACGGTTTAAAGTTGCACCAAAAATTGTTCAAATCGAAAAATCAAATATGGGAATGAGCTGTACTCGCCGAGATCTTTCCAACAAAAAAAAAGTTTGTCCAAATCGGAATGTTCATTCAAAAGTTATTAGGGGGGGGGGGGACAGACAGACCGACAGACCGACAGACACACAAATTCCCCATCTCAATACCCTACTTTCAAATTTTTAATTTTTCGATATTTATTTCATTTTTTTGTTTCTTTTTGACTTTTTTTTTACTTGGCGATATTTTTTTTACTTGGCGATATTTTTTTGGACTTGGCGATATTTTTTTAGACTTGGCGATCTATTTTTGGACTTGGCGATATTTTTTGGACTTGGCGATATTTTTTGGACTTGGCGACATTTTTTAGATGCATTAAGCCAATTTTAATGCTTTTTTCGTCTCTTTTATTTTTAACGGGAAAGTAGGCTAAAAAGAACAAAAAATCTCAATGTTGTAATGTTATTGAATCGTCAGCAAAATGTGCCGAATACGGATATTATTGGGAGGTCACAGTGACCTTCGGTGACCTTCCATCGGTGTGCTCCTGGGTATTTCGGTTTTGACAGCAAGACCTTTATTGTTGCTACCATCTGTCCTAGATACTTATTTTCAGTTTTCGAAAGTGCCTAAAATATGCTGAAGAGTTAAGACATTAAAAGTTTTGAAGTAAAGAAAAATATATATAGATATATTAGTCAAAAATACGAAAACTAACTTTTTATACGGAGCCCAAGACCCCAAACAAAAAAAAAAATGGAAATTCAAGAGCAAGAAAAAATAATAAGAACACAAAAAGTTTTCATCAGTGCATTTAGGACAAATAGCTTTAAATTTGAGCAAAAATTTGAAGATTTTTCTCAAATTCTTCAGAATCCCTTAATCAAACCTTAAAAATTATGAATCTAGAGGTAACTGGTTCGACTTTCAGTTGATTGGCGTTCAGGAGAAAGAAGCATGACATTGAAAGATAGATAGAAATATACTCAGTTGTTAATACAAGTAGATTAAAAAGTTCATAAAATTCATACCTCCGAAAGAAGAGTCGAAGTTTCGATTGGGATCAGCTCCTCTGCAAAATGGATTCGATCCAAACCGTCGAGGCATGGTTCTGTTCTTCCTCCACATTCGGTTCTAGAAACACAACAGATGAAGAATTTAAAATTCTTAGACAGGGATTCAAGTGAAACAGGCGATCGCAAATTACAATCGCTACTGGAAATGAATTACATTAGAGCGTTTCTCGATAAAAACATCGTGACGTCAGCGTGACGTTTGCCTATGAAAAACGAGCTAGATAAAACGTCACAGCCTACTTGGCGAATAAGAGGAGATCGCTGAGTGCTTGTGAGCTCTTATTGGCTCCCCCCGTAGTGACGTCATGCCAAGTTAAGTTGATGATAATGTAATTCACTTCCAGTAGCGATTGCAATTCGAAGCGATCGCAGTGCTGTTTCACTTGAATCCCTGCCTTACTCCCTCATGTGTCGTTTTTTGTCATTCAAAATATTAGGGGGACCGGAATGTGGTTTTTTGTCAAACAAGTCAATTATTAAAAGTTTTTATTTACAACTAGTGGATATGCCCGGTGTCGTGCGTGTTAAAATTCAACATGCGAAATCCAAGTAGGTATTTTTTGTGACAATTTGGTCAGTTAAATCTAGGTCAGGACAA
The DNA here is from genome assembly GCA_038373865.1 of Uloborus plumipes. Taxonomy (NCBI): domain Eukaryota; kingdom Metazoa; phylum Arthropoda; class Arachnida; order Araneae; family Uloboridae; genus Uloborus; species Uloborus plumipes. Next base: position 4,573 of record JAXGGA010012595.1, read on the forward strand.
CGTGATATAAACTTAAATGTGTTATTTATCTGTGATGGTTTTCTAAAAAATTGCGCTTCTGCTTAAAAATAAAATAAAAACAGAAGTAATATATATTCAAGGGTGAAAACTCACGAAACAAACATTTCTTAACTATTTGAATTGAGAGAAGCCTCAGAAAACCACGCAAACAAAGACGATATCAAACGCAAAATTAGCTATCAAAGTGAAGTTGAGATGAAGCACTAAATAATGATTTGAATAGAGGAAAGATTTTAAAAAAATAGAAATTTTATGTGGAAGTTTCTACTAAAATTGGAATAAAAAAAGATCTACCAGTCAGATTCTTTTTCTAATTGGTCTCTTGATGTGCCCAGTGAGGATACAAACACACTGTGAAATTTTTGGCGAAATTCGACGGGTAGTTTTTGAGTCTATAAAGGAGGTAGATACATACATAGGTTCAAAGATACATACATAGGTAACATACATTCATTTTTAGATATAAAGACGATGTAATTATCCTTGTCACCAAGGGCTTTTCGCCATACAGTATAGTGAATTTTGAAAAAAATTTGTTTTTGGAGCAAAATATCTTGAAATGGCATCTTGGATACAAGCCGAATTTTCAAGTATTTTTTGCATATATAGATTTTAAATAAAGGGGAATCAGATGGTGCAATGTCAGGTGAGTATAATGGGGAAAACAGTCGTAGTTCCCGTCTTCCGATTGGCTAAAACACTTTCTGTAACACAAAAAGTTGAAACATGGCTTGTATAAATGCCATTTCAAGATATTTTGCTCCAAAAATCAAATTTCTTTTTTCTATCCGGGGTTTACAATTTACAACTAGATGGCAAAAGACCCCTTATGAGGAGGATAACTACAACGTCGATTTAAAATAAAACCTTTTAACTGTTGATTTGTTTGAAAGAAACAAAAATTTTTTTCTAGTCTTCCTAATATTTTTTTAGTTCGAGAACTTTCTCAAAATTTAACAATTTTTCTTATGTTTATTTTCGCGATTTTTTTCTAAATTTTAGAGGGCGATTCCATGATGTCGGACGTAAAAAATGAAGAAAAATGTCTTAGTTTTAATTCTATTCACCAAACATAAACTAATTTGAAATTATTAAATTGATGTCAAAATACTTCTTGCAGCATACAGAATAAAAAATCATGTTAATTGTCAAAATTGGATCCCTCAAGTAAAAATTAAAACAGTATAAAGCGTTGATGTCGGACTTAAATACACAAATAGTAAAATTAATTCTTAAGTTAAATGTTACTAAAAGTCCTCGAATTGGCTTACATTTGAATTTTAAAAACAATTAAATTCAAAAATTAGAAAGTCAAAAATATTGTTCTATTGTACTATTGTATTGTTGAATTATTGTTTGAAACTAGCACAAAGTTCTGAAAGTGACTGGAATCAGCGGCATGAAAACTGACTTACACCACTATCTTTCACACCAAATTAATTGAAAAACGGTACGTGCACTTAGGGGGCCGTTTTTTAGCTTTTCAAGAAACCACATTGCTTTCACTTGATTGTCTTCCAATAGCGGTGTTAATAAAGTAGAAGAGTTATAGCAGGTTATGAGCACCAAACTTGTGATGGAGTATTCAAGGTTTTAAAAAAGGGTGACGCCTTGAAAATTTTGGGAGCACTTCTAAACAACCATGAACCACAAAATACTAAACGAGTGTGGGACTTAGAGCTGCAAATCTCACACGAGTCCTGTCGAGATGACAGAATGGTTACTCAATCCTTTAGATCTTACCAAATGTACATGTATCTATTGTGCTTGACTAAATGGAGGATTTAACATCTGCTTTGATTAGTGGAAATCCATAACATAAGTATCCGAAGAGTTGTTAATAAAATAGAACTCAATTCAAAGGAGGATAATAGAATATGAGTACCGAACGCGCGAGGAAAAGAATTCCAGCCTTCAAAAAAGATGACGCCATAAAAATTTTAGAAGCACTTCTAAATTATCACGAGCCACAAAATACTCTAAACAAGTGTGGAATCTAAAACTGCAAATCTCACACAACTCTTGTCAAGATAACAACATATTGTTTAATCAGTTATGTTATACCTAACGTACATGCATCCATTGGGGTTGATGACTTGGAGAATTTGAAGGGCAAGTGGATAAAGGTGATATGTGACAATTTTTGAAAAACTTACTTTTCACCATGGATGAAGGTGATAAGGTAAATCATTTTTTTGTGAGCTTTTTCTAGAAATTTAAAAAAAAAATGTAACATATCACCTTTATTCACTTGCCTTTTCAATTGTGTTTGTGAGTTAACACAATTGAGCACACACTTGTCTGAATTTGTGTAAATCGGCGAAATTCAAATGTCACATATCACCTTTATCCACTTCCCCCTGCATTTACCAGGACATGGTATCTGAGTACCCTGAGTCCATGGCATGGTATCTGAAGAGGTGTTAATAAAGTAGAGCTCAGCTCAAAGGATAACAGCAGAATAGGAGTACCAAACGTATACGATGAAGAATTTGAAGATTTCACAAAGGGTGACAGAGCACTCTTCAGAAGCACTCAGCGGCGAATAGATGAGAGGTTACAGGCGGTAGCTTTGACCTTCCAAAAAATGTCCTTATTCAGCAATTTTGTCTGTCAATCCGAAAATTTCGGGACAAAGACAAATTTTTAAATGCCCGATTGTCCTTTTTCATTAATTGTATTTATATCTTCATATCCGTATTTTATCATTCGACGAAATTGGGAGTTCCAATCTGCAAATTCAAAATTTCTGCCCTTCCAAAAACATTAGTTCGGGGTGCCCTTGGAAGCCCTTCCAAACTTTCCTGAACCAGAAAGTACAATGCGAGTATAAAATGTAAAGTTACGATTCTGTGGCCACTTTTGTGAAGACAACTTAAGAAAGATTTACAACCCAAAGAGAGAAAATAACACCCAGGGCATCGAGCGCCGGGAATCGAACCCGCGACCTCTTGCTTTCGAGGAGAAGTTTTTACCTCTGAGCCCCCGAAGCGCTATTCAAATAATAAAAATTGAAAATATTCGACCTGAATTGAACGACGAAAAAACAAAATAATAAGTTGCAAAATTAAGAAAACGCTTACTAGATACAGGCTCAAGTAATAGTACCCACATGTAAATTCAGTTCGAGAATGAACAGCTGTCGCCATTTTTGGCGACTGGGATTTCATTCGTTGGCAGCCATGTTCAATGAAATGGTCGCCCATGGTGACTGGCGACCGCTAATACAGTCGACGCTCGATATAACGACCATCTCTGTTCCATAGAATAAGGTCCTTATAACGAGTGGTCGCTATAAGAAGTAGAATATGGTCTTTGGGGTAATTTATAGAGATAAAGTTGGTAATTTTCTTACTGGTCGTCATAATGGAATGTTTTTTGTAATGGGTAGTCGTTATAACGAGCGTCGACTGTATAGAGCTTTACTTACATAGGACCAAGTGTACTTGTATCCATCAGGGTTGACAACGGGGAAGATGTACCAGTCGTAGACGTCCAACAGTTCCTTCACTTCGGGGTCCGTGTCGTATCCCTTCACCAGTTGCTCTATGATGTAGATTGACGTGGCCGGAGCGACCCATTCTCTCGCGTGGATGCCAGAGTCAATCCACAAGGCTGGCTTGTTGGTTCCTGAGGATCCAAGCTGGAAGAACAATTTCCAGAAATTTCTACAACAAATTGAGTATACATTGAAAAAAAAAAAAAGATTATTTTCAGGAGATTAAAAGAATCTTACGTTATCAGCTTTTGTTTTAGTTGCATTAGTACCACTTTAGTAGCAACGTACATCAATCTATTGATATAGTATAAACTTATAATAAAACTGTAATGTGTTCACTGTGATTTACAGTGAACTCTCACTTATACGCCGCCTCATTTATGTGCCTTTTTCACTTATACGACGATTTTCAATGATCCCAGCACATTTCATAGCAAAATAATGATAGTATCATTCGTTTATAACTCGCTCGAAAAATAAATATTTCACTTACGCGCCGAATTTTCCGTAAAATGTAAAAAAAAAGTATTTATTTTCTTCATAATATAAGTTTTTTCTTCACTTTCATCTTTAATCTCTCGCCTTTATTTCTCACGGAAGGCATTTTTCCACATGAACTAGAGTTTGGAGAGTTACACTTACCTATTATGCATCGTTTTAAAGAGAACAGTTTGTTATTTGGTATGCTACAATTTTTGTTTTCTTTTTATCATTGTAGTTACGTGACAGTTATTGCGAAACCGTAGTAATATGTCCCTTAGCTATAGAAACATTCTTATTCATTCTCTCATTAGAACCTACGTTGCGTTTTAGTCCTTTAAATAGGCTTTTTCACTTATACGTCTCTCTCACTTCTGCGCCTTTTTCTGTTGGTCCCTTGGACCGGCGCATAAGTGAGTGTCATATTCATACAATGCCCTCCCGCCATCCCGCCTAATGATAGCTTTACACCCGAAGAGATCATTGATGAATGAATTAAATTTTCCTTTTCCAGTTCTTAAGACGAAAAAATTGTCTCTTATAAAGGCGGTAGGCGGGAATGGCTCAGGACTCGATATGCAAGAAAGTTGAGTAGGCTGAATAATTCAAAAATAATGTCAAAGTATAAAAACACCTGTTTCTTCTCTTGTATTTTATTTGTTTCGACTTACAGAAGCAAAAAAAAAAAAAAAGAAAAAAAAGGACCAGTTGCACCAGTATGCGAAAATGTGCATCAGTTTATCATTTGGGGAAACTAGGGAGACTTGACCAAACTTTTGGTTTTTAATTTTTCAATTTTTTGTGTAATAGAGCTCAATAAAAGATATATGTAAATACTATGTTATTTTGTACCTTATAGTGACTAAAAATAATTGCATAAATCAAAGTCAAAATGGTTCAAAAAATTATATGTCAAGTGTCCCTAGGTCTAGGGAGACTTAACCCAATGCATAGGGAGACATGACAGACCTCATGAATGCAAGAATATTCATAAATATTGAAATCAAAACCACAGGTTTTATGGTGTTTTTACTTTTAAGGAGTGATATTTGAAGTGTCACAACACTTTAGATGAAGTGTTACATAATTTTTCTTTAGTTAATCCTGTTCGACATTAGCAGAAAAGCAGATGCGATTTTGTATGGTAATGCCGCTAGGATTGGAAAAGTTTCAATTTGCTCCAAATCTCATCCAGACACAGTAGTAATATCAAGTCATTTGAATCTGCTACCTTCTAATCTGATGGAAAATTTCAGTCAAAATATTATAAATTAGTTTCTTTTGCTGAGACAATAAAATGGCTCGCCCTCTTTCTTCTCACAAAACTTGAGTTACCCGGTCTTCAATTGGCCCTTTATGGCAAAGCTCTTCCACTTCAGTATTTTGACTTGACTAAAGCCTTACTGGTAGCTCATATTGCGACTTTGAAATGTCAGATTCTATAGTTGGGACAAAACTAACCTGGCAGTATTGGGAAGGCGACTCAGGTTCTAATCACAGTAAATATAGTAATAACTTAAATAAATTTGATAATTTGACGTAAATTACAATATGTTAACTGTTCATTGCCCAAAAAAAAATCATCAATTTAAACAAAAACATCAAGATAGTGCTTGGGTAAAGTCTCCCTAGTTAACTTGGGTCAAATCTACCTAGAAAGCTTTCCTATGTTTATCCTAATTTTTTAACAACTTGCATTAAAATATTATACAACTACTGCATATCATTACATAGTTAAGGAAGTGACTAACATATATAAACTTCGAAAATTTACCTGTTTTAAAATTTTAAGTTAAAAAGTTGATAAAGTCCAAAATATTCAAAATTAATTTTTATGGTAAACTATGATTTCATACTGAATTTCTTGAAAACCGCTGATAATTCTAAAATTGCGTTTCCCTGCAAATTACTGCAATGTGATTGGTCAAATAAAAACATGACTAAAATTTTCCCTAAATATTATTTTTATGGAAAAAAATCGCCATGGGTCAAGTCTCCCATGTTACCCCTATGTGAAACTACCCGTCTCAGAAACGGATGTTCTTCGAAACAAAAAATAAAAACATGATTAGTCGGAAGGATTCAATCACGTCAGAGTATGCATTGACCTTAGTCTTACTTGAACATCATTTCAATCATCCGTTGATATGTGCTATACTTGGAAGATTACATGAATAAATTCATTGAGATTTACCTTTTGAAGTATGCCAATAAATGTATCAAAATATGTCAAAATTGAACAGTGTGTCGAAGTGATGATATTTACGTATGCCCCTATTGAATAACACCATAATGAATTCATTGATATCAACAAATTCTGACAAATAGGTTAATCGTTCAGTAGGATTTTTCGGGGCCGTGGTGGCCCGATAGGTAAGGCATCGGACTCGTGTCCGAAAGGACCCGGGTTCGATCCCAGCCGATCAAAGATCCACCGTCTTGATTAATGGTGACTGGGAGGCGTTAAAAATGTCGTGGTCACAAGGTCCTCCAAGTGAAACGATACCTCTGGGGGTGCTAGGGCCTATGGTTTGCTCGACCCTAGGTTCTGGTTCAAAATTAAGAACTCTTCAGGGCCCTATCCCGGTTAAACCACTAAGCTGGTAGGTACGGGGGACCCTGGAGGGTGAAATAAAATAAAATGAAATAAAATAAAATAGTAGGATTTTTCGTATTTGAAATCTCTTCAGTGGAACTTTATTTATGGGCGATTCTCTGTAAACTGGTAATTGGCTGTCCGGACCAAGTATTTTAAAAATAATAAAGTGTAATTAAGTAATTATCGCTCTTAATACAAGAAAAGCATTAATACTTTGTGGGCCAATTGTATTTGGAGCGATAACAATTTAATTTTTTTTTCTAGAAATTATCTAAGCACCAAAAACACAGTCCCCTGGCTGTCCGAATCCCATAGTTTAACTGTTAAAGATAGTATTTCAAAAAACCTATTAACACTACATAAATTTGGCAATTAATATCAAAAAATATAATAATGAAGCTATATTTTTCTTATGAAATAAAGTATAATTACGTATTTCTAAAACTTAAAATTGTCAAGTAAATTCTGTCCAGAGTTTTTTCGAACAGTCCCCTGCAACAAATTCAAAGCTGTAATACGAAAAATCTATAACTTTTGCAAATTCTTTTTGGCATGAAGTTTAAAGTAATCAGTGTGAATTTGACGAAATCGCCGTGAACGGTGTTGAAACGTCACTTTGTTTAGTTCGAGAGCCACATTTGTGCTGAAAGTATGCATCGTGATCGTTGCGAAAACAGTCCTCTGGGAAGTGATTTTATTAATGGCAATTAGTTTAAATATGAAACATATTAGTTATTATGTCCACGATTTCTGCCTAAATTTATAGGTAGTCTTGAAACTAATTATGTTCCAATAGTTTTGCAGATATTACGCTACAAAGGGCAAAAATACAGCTACCTAGCACAGTCCCCTGCCTAGTTATACTAGGCAGGGGAGTAACCCCCTATCATGATTTATCAGAAAATCATAAACTTCAATTGGCCCTCTTTCAAACCAAAGTAATAGATTCATTTTCTGAGCAATAGTATTATAATTATACGAACATTTCAAAAAACCATGAGAACCATGATTTCGAGTGAAGAATGACGAGTTTACAGAGAATCGCCCTTATAGAAGAAAAGATTTAGATGTAGTAACGTCAAAATACGTCAATAACAGACAATTACTTCGATTGAGATTTCCACGTTTACGAGAGTTAAGATATTCTAAAGGTTTGCTTTCCAATGAAGTAATTTGAAGGTAAGCTATGCTTTACGTTGCGTTTGACTTGTGTTATTTTTTGAGAAATATGTTGATATGTTGAACAAAAAAAATCCCCATGACATTAAAAAGTTTTAAACATCTTTTGGCGATATCAGATTATTTTCTGAGCCAAGTATTTACGACCAGAAAATAGCTGAGGATCGAGTAGATTGTAAAATGTAAAAGAGTTACTTGTTTTTTTGCAGTTTAAAATAGTGCTTGGATCATTTTTATGCAGACTGAATCAAGCAAATGTTGTGCCTTGTTTGGAGACAAAAGTTGAATGATTTTCTTTCAAAACTCACGTAAGCTAAGTCACATGATACAGCTTTGAGAAAGTGAGTTTTATGTACAATTATAAAAGTTTGTAAATACAAAAATACTCACGGGAATGTCGGCGTGTTGGCTTGAATAACTTACTTATTCATGTTAGCTTTGGAAAATAGAAAAGTATAACTTTTTCCATATGACTTTGGCTGGATTTTCCGTAAGATTAACCAATACGACAAGGAAAATATAAGGACATGTCAAATTTTTGCCGGACCAAGTAACTGGAAAGCTATAAGTGATCAAAACTCAGCCCCATGAACCAACAGTTGGAAGGTAAGTTTCCTTTTTTTAATGAATTCTTTTAAGTTTCCTTGTGTGGTAGTATTATATTCCCTTATCTTTTAGTTAGTGGGATGCAAACCGATTTTTAATGTCTTGTATTGCGTTAAGAAAAAATGTGTATGAAACCCATGCATTTTGTAACATTAATTTAAAGTGTTCGGTAGCTTTGGAAAATAGAAAAGTATAAACTTTTTCCATATGACTTTGGGTGGATTTTCCGTAAGATTAACCAATACAACAAGGAAAATATAAGTTCATGTCAAGTTTCTGTCGGACCAAGTAACTGGAAAGCTAGTAATCAAAACTCATTCCAATGAACAATTAGTTGGAAGGTAAGTTTCCTTTTTTTTAATGAATTCTTTTAAATTTACTTGTGTGGTAGTATTATATCCCCTTATCTTTTAGTTAGTGTGATGCAAACCGATTTTTTTTTTTTTTTGTCTTACATTGCGTTAAGAAAAAATGTGTATGAAACCCATGCATTTTGTAACATTAATTTAAAGTGTTCGATGCTTGTAACATAAAGAAGTAACGGAATTTACAAGCATTGATTTAACCCTTTATGCCCCGGCGAGACTCAGAAGTCCCGCTTATATTAATTTAGTTTCATGAATCCTAAATAGCTGGAAAAATGCTAAGCTTTTGACTACCACTCCTTGTTCTTCGCTGAGGGGTCGACATATGGTACCTCTGCGATCGGAAACATTTTTCTTGGGGGGCCTTAAGGCGTAAGGGGCCCTTAAAGCGTAGGGGGGGCCTTAGACCCCCAAAAATTTCAAAATATTTTTGCTCGGTAAAAGTGTTTTTTGATGTATTTGCAACTCGAAAAAAAAAATCTATTGTTAACTTAATTTGGGACAAAAGGGGTTAAAGACATGAACTTTTTTTTGCTAATTTCACTCGTCGTATATTTTGCTATAATTAATTGAACTTAAAATAGGTTAAATTGGAGGAATAAATTTTGAAAAAGAATTCTCATGTTTTGTTCGCTGTACATAAACGAATTAATTGAGGTGAATTATATACTGTGCATTAGTTTGGTTTATAAAATTGAAAATGGCATTTCTTCTGTGTGATAGCAATTTTAAGTTCAAATGTTTTAAGCTGTGATGTAAGCATTTAAATAGATTTCTGTGTCTTTATACGTCAGATGTTTTAAAGTTTATTTTGAAAATTAAACACTTTAATTGACAATCCTTGCTTTATGAACTTTATAAGCTATAAAGGTATTCCTTATGTTCACAGGAAGTTTAATAGTTTGCTATAATAAGTTTTATGTACGAATAATTTACTTGTCATTTGCATAAAAAATTAACTTCAAGCTCTTGATGCCTACATAAATTATGAAATAAAAACACGCGATTGATAAATTTGCATTAGACCTTCTTTTTGAGCTACAGTGATAAGAACTGAAATATTCTACGCTGCAAAATATAAAGTTAAGATTTTTGTACCCCATATGCCATAAGTGAACTCTTAAACTAAAAAGGAATTTTATCACTTTTGTGCATTTAAAAATTTTGTATCGCTTGTAAGGATGTCCATTTTAATTCCTCAATGTCTCTTATAAAGTGTATGAATTGAACTTCCATTTTCAAATGGCCTCTACATTTTTTGTTGTCGATTTTCCATTATTAACCCTACACTGCATGGTGTTGCCAATTGGCTACATGGACAATTTGTCCTCCTTATGAATAGCAGAATGTAGTCATAAGGCAACTCAATGCATAAAAAGCAAGTATTGGGTATATTTAAAGCAATTATCACCATTTATCCTCCATACATGGCAGCACTGGTCTGTTACATGCTCTTAAATGAATCCATATGGATAGCTTTTAAAATCACTCAAACTACCGTGTTTTGAAATTATTTTTTACAATGAAATATTTTTCTTCGTCTTTTAAAAAAATAACATGAATAAAATAAACATTTATCTTTCGTTTAAGATGCGTTTTACATCAAAATAATTATTTGGAAAAAATCTAGGACATAATACACGTCTGTAGCCGTTTGGCAACATTATGCAGTAAGCATCCAGAGAACACTTCGATTCATCTCTATAGTTCATGAAGTATGTGCTTTGTTTATGTTTCGCGCTAGCTTCTTTTTCTTTTTGGAAGGTATAATATAATCATGCGGACCCAAAAGTGGTACTTTCGGCTGTTCTACCGTTTATAAGACCTCGCAATAATCAATGCTTAGGTGATGTTCAACAGAGTGAACAAATAAAAAATCAATAGGGAAAAGCCTTTAAAACGTGTTCATTTTAGATTTCAGTTAGCACAAACGTTGTGCTTACACGGACAAGTAAAGTCATTAATAATTTTAAAATATAGTTTTGAAAAAAAACTAAAAAATACGCTTTTACATTGGAATGCGCTGTGATTATCACGGGTTTCCCTCTGATTTTCAAAACTACTGAATATCCGCACTTAAGTTTACATGTACTTATAAAACATCAATATGCAATACAGTTTAGCCTTTAGTATTAAAAATAATATTAAATATATTACTTTTATATTTGCAAAGAACGTAAATTTTATCTTTTATTCAGAGTTACATACATACATACAAACAAACCCACATGTGAAATTAATAAAAGCGTATTAAAAAGAGACCATTAGCTACAGAGGAACTAGAGAGTTAGAAACCAAAAAAAAAAAAAATAAATAAAAGAGAAAAGAAAGAAAGCTTGCGCGAGAGAGCCTCCAAAAGACATCAGATTTGACAGAATTGATCATCGGAAAGTACAAGTACATATAAAAAATAATGTAAAATATCAAAATGTAAAGGATTACAAGAGTAAAGTGCACCAAATGTTCAATTCCTCTATTTTTTTACAAAAAAGAACTAATTTCAAGACTATCATTTTTATCTGTTGAATGCATGGTGTAGCCATTTGGCAACAAAACTATTTTTAATTAGAAAGGGGTGAAAATTTAGAGTTAAATTTTTTTAAATATTTTTCCATGTTTTCTTATTACATTGACAAACACATATATTTTTTCTAAGAAAAATAAAAAATTATGCAGTGTAGGGTTAAAATTGAGGTTCTCATTTTTTTCCCTCTAACGATAAGTTTTAAAATATTTTTAAATTCATTGACACGCTAAGAATATGACATTTAAAAGTATTTTACCCCGGTTAGTTAGCTGATGTATCTGTACGACATATTTTGTGAAAATAGCATAAAAAAATGTATCACTCTCTATCGAAAACAATCGCTTGTTTCAGAAATTTTGAAAAATGTAAAAATCTGAGTTAACTGCTTTTTCTAGCAACAATTGAAGTAGTCCGAGAGCCAGGTGAAAATTTGGTTAATTATTTCCTCTCGATAGATAATTGGCCATACGCATCAAATTCACTCATTTCCTCTCGCCTAAAAATTTACCAGATGATAGCTCATATGTAACTATTGATAAATATATACGTCAGCTGGCTGTATCTCGGTGGAAAAATTGTCAGCTGATACTTTGAAGGTCGTTACGTAGAAGTTAGCTAGAAGCATTTACTGACTACACTGTTCGACAAAAAAAACCTTGAAAATGCTTCTGGTATTTTGAAGGCTGATTCTTATGTAAAATGACCCCCTGAATCCGAATATGACCCCCGTTTTCCCCCATCACGTCCCAATTTTTTTTTAAACGCCCCCCCCCTTTTTTTTTCATTTTTCCTTAGTTTCAGGGCTATAATATTTTTTTGGGGGGGGGGGGAAGGAGCCTTATATTCACCAATAAATTTTTTTGAAGATCAAGAGAGACTCAAAGTTTAAAATCATGAGCACCGAGAAAAAATCGGGAAACTTGGGGGGGGGGGGGGGGCGTGGCCCCCCAAAATATTTGAAAAATCACCAAAAACGATCGTTTTATTCTAGTTTCTTTAAAAAGACCTTTAAAAAAAATTTTTCGGTGCAGAACCAGAGTATAGGATCCGCTCCTATGGGTCCTGGGTCAGAAAAAATTTTCACGCTGTAAAATTAAAAAAAAAAATAAAATAATGCTTTAAAAATCGCACTTTGCGCTCGAGTTTTAAAGCAGGTTTTCAGCCAAAAAAAAAAAAAAAAAATTGCATTTTCTAATGTCTCTACAACCAATCGGTGTTCAAAGAATTCTGAAACCTTATTGTTTTTGGAGCCGACTGTCAAGTATTTAAACAAATACTCTACCTCAGAACCAGACTAACGTAAGTCCACTTTCGTCATTTTTCGGTAGAGGGGAAAAACGATTGTCGAATACATCGCTTTTCCCCTCTACTGAAAAATGACGAAAGTGGACTTACGTTAGTCTGGTTCTGAGGTACAGAAATGACTCCCTATTTCCAAATATGACCTCAGTTTCCTCCCTCCACCCCCTCTTTCCAGAGAGTCCCCCCCCCCCCAATTCAGAGTCATTTTACTAATTCGGAGGGGAAAAGTACATTACGTAACCCGTTAACATAATTCTAAAAGGCAACAGAGGTTCAAAGTTCAAAATCATGTACATGTGTACCAAAAATATAAACTATGGCGGTGTACCCCCCCCCCCCCCCAAAAAAAAAAATCTTCTTTTCTTGTTTTTCTAAGAGACGTTTTAAACCTTTTTTTTTTTTTTTTTTTTTTTTGTGAAAAATCAGAGTATTGAATTTTCTTTTCTTTTTTTTTGGGGGGGGGGGGGAGGTATACCGCCCTAGTTTATATTTTTGGTACACATCTACATGATTTTGAACTTTGAACCTCTGTTGCCTTTTAGAATTATGTTAACGAGTTACGTAATGTACTTTTCCCCTCCCGAATTAGTAAAATGACTCTGAATTGGGGGGGGGGGACTCTCTGGAAAGAGGGGGTGGAGGAGGGAAACTGAGGTCATATTTGGAAACAGGGGGTCATTTGACATAAGAATCAGCCACAATTTTGTTTTTTTCTTGGCTGAAGACCTGCTTTAAAACTCGAGTGCAAAGTGCGATTTTTAAAGCATTATTTTATTTTTTTTTTTAAATTTGACAGCGTGAAAATTTTTTCTGACACAGGACCCATAGGAGCGGATCCTATACTCTGGTTCTGCACCGAAAAATTTTTTTTAAAGGTCTTTTTAAAGAAACTAGAATAAAACGATCGTTTTTGGTGATTTTTCAAATATTTTGGGGGGCCACGCCCCCCCCCCCCAAGTTTCCCGATTTTTTCTCGGTGCTCATGATTTTAAACTTTGAGTCTCTCTTGACATCCAAAAAAATTTATTGGTGAATATAAGGCTCCTTTCCCCTCCAAAAAAAATATTATAGCCCTGAAACTAAGGAAAAATGAAAAAAAAAAAAAAGGGGGGGGAGGGCGTTTTAAAAAAAATTGGGACGTGATGGGGGAAAACGGGGGTCATATTCGGATGCAGGGGGTCATTTTACATAAGAATCAGCCTTCAAAATACCAGAAGCATTTTCAAGGTTTTTTTTTTTTGTCGAACAGTGTAGTCAGTAAATGCTTCTAGCTAACTTCTACGTAACGACCTTCAAAGTATCAGCTGACAATTTTTCCACCGAGATACAGCCAGCTGACGTATATATTTATCAATAGTTACATATAAGCTATCACCTGGTAAATTTTTAGGCGAGAGGAAATGAGTGAATTTTTTTTTTTCTTCAAGCGTGGGAGGTTCCAACTGCTTATCCCCCCCACCGAGCCTCAGCTGACATTCACGAGGCTTCATAGTTCGATTTTCTGTTGCGTTTTACTAATTATCACTTGAGAGGAACTTGGTCATATAAATCTGTTACTGGCTCTCGGACTAAAGGGCTTGGAGGATGAAGGGGCTAAGTTACATTTTGAAAAATGAACACTCTGGACAATGGCAAGCAATGGATACAGGTGCAAATAAAACTTGGCACATCAAAAAGTAGATATCATCAGACCGATTTCATACGCACACTAACGACAAAACCAGAAAACAAAAAAGCTGCAACAACTGCAACAGTAAATATTTGAACTTTAATTATTATTCAACCGCGACGAGATGGCCGGTGTCAATCAAATGAGAAAGCGAGTCTATTCCTTAAAATAGGTAGAGAAGGAAGAAACTCCAGTGTGCCATATTTGCAAGTTTAGCGACATTTTGGCGAAGTGATAAGTTTTATGAAATATTAAATAATTCTTCGAGTTTTATAGGAAACCATTTGAAATTTATCGTCTGTAACATTTATTGCACTTACTTACACTATTTAATGCAGCCACAACTGCATTTGGCGAGGAAGTCTTTGCTTTCTTTATTGCAACCCTTATGTTACCATTTTGTTTTTAAATTTAAATGAACGGTTGGAGGCGTTGCAGTCAATGGCCAATGGCTGCGGAAATATATAAAATCAAGACCCACCTACTTTCTTGTATCCAATGAGAAATCTTTCTCGATTGCGCAAAAATTAAAATATTTTCCTCTTTGGCTAATTTCTCAAATTGGGAGACCAATTAAAGGTAAGCAAGGTGACGTATTCAGGCTTTATAACCAATGCTGCAATTGTGAATCCCATTCCTCAATTTTCAACTGCGTATCACCCCTTCCTAAAAATGGACAATCCTGAAAAAAGGAGGAGTCAAAGACCATCTCTGCGAAGTTGAATTATACTCGCAATTTCTGTTTTGTTGCTTAACCCCTCCATCTTCCACGCCCTTCAATTGTAGCACAAAGCAAGTTCACACAACTGGTGCGTTTTGGCGTATGATCGTAGTAATCAGTTCTACCGCGTCTTTAAAATTTTCAATTTCGCATCAGCCCGTTATTAGTTCAATCAGGTGGTGGCTTTGAAAAACTAATGAGCTTACGTATAAGTAGACGGAGTTTTTGTTGTTTTTCGGCATAATTTACATTGACTCTTTGCCACCCCCACCCCAACCGGAAAAGTTTGAAACGACGGGACTGCAATTTAGACGAAGTATTTGCAAACTTAAATATACAGAAAGCGTGAGTGGGAGATGGGGGATCAAAATCCTTCTAAAACCCTTGAGTATGACAGTGTTGGATAATTCTATTGTAACAAAAATGCATCATTAGCTGCACGAAACGAAATGCTAAGACTCCAAACATGGTAGATTCTTGTCAACTGTATGAATTTTATGAAAAATATGGAAACTATTCTTATTAAATACTACAGTGAACTCTCACTTATACGCCGCCTCATTTATGCGCCTTTTTCACTTATACGACGATTTTTAATGGTCCCAGCACATTCCATAGCAAAATAATGATAGTATCATTCGTTTATGCGTCGCTCTAAAGATAAATATTTCACTTATGCGCCGTACATTCCCTAAAATATAAAAAAAAAATAATTTATTTCTTTAAAGAATAAGCATTTTTCTTCACTTTCCTCTTTAATCTTTCGCCTTTATTGCTCACGGAGGATATTTTTTCTGGAACTAGAGTTCGGAGAGGGACAATTATCTATTATGCATCGTTTT
This sequence comes from Uloborus plumipes, assembly GCA_038373865.1. Lineage (NCBI taxonomy): Eukaryota > Metazoa > Arthropoda > Arachnida > Araneae > Uloboridae > Uloborus > Uloborus plumipes. The sequence goes on from JAXGGA010012595.1 coordinate 20,383, forward strand.
AAAGGGAAAGGTTTGTAATTAAGTATGCTACAATTTTGTTTCCTCTTTATCATTGGAGTTACGTTACAGTAATTGCCAAACCGTAGTAATATATCCCTTTTCTGTAGAAAAATTCTTATTCATTCTCTCATTAGGATCTATGCTGCGTTTTAGTCCTTTAAATAAGCTTGTTCACTTATACGTCTCTCTCACTTATGCGCCTTTTTCTGTTGGTCCCTTGGGCCGGGGCATAAGTGAGAGTTCACTGTATTTAGTTTCAAAGATATCCTGTTTTGGCTCAGTAATAGAAGTATCTTGCGAGATTCGTCCGTTATTGAGAAAAGTAATTTTTAATCATTGTTTTCAGAAATCAAAAAATTCGACGGCATTATGTAAAAGTAGAAACCACGCTCAACGCGAAGGACACGCAAAAAAGAAAAAAAAAGTCATTGCAAAAATATTATTGCCATTGTAGCATTTTTGTGACAAGTTAATGCATCTGTTACTGGGCACTGTCCTATTGTCAGTCCTATGTAGGGATGCACCGATTAATCGGCAGTACTGATTAATCGGCCATAATCGGCCACTTTGCCGATTATTAATAATAGCCAAAATCGGGCCGATTAATCGGCCGAAAAAACATTTTTCAAATATTATTCATCAATTCACTAAGAAACTATGATGAATAATTTTATTCACAGTAATAATAATCCTTACAGTTGATACAAAGTTTTTTTAAAAATTAATTCTCCTACTTTGAATAAATATACACTACATAGACAATATTGCAACATTTTTCATATGGCGATAGTTTTCTCCTTAGCCACTAATTTCAAATTAGCCTCTAATTTTAGATAACCTCTAATTTTCGAAGAATAAAAAAAATGAATTAAATTGCAACTAATTATTAAAAAATATGAATTAAAAGTACTCCTAAATTGGAATGCTCACTACACACTCCCCCTCCGCCTTTCTTTGAACTTTTATATCCAATTAACAAAACTAACAATGGGTTAATAATATTATTGACAATAATATGAAAATTGATTCTACGAAATTTGGTAAAATATTGAAATTATTTTGTGAAAACTAGGAAAATGGAAAAAAAAAATCTTACTATTTCTAAATTTGGAATTGTATAGGAGAGGAAAAACAATGGTGGTAAAATTGGTAGTAGAAAAACTAATCCTTATCATTAACAACTCAGCCGATTAATCGGCCGATTTTCAACAGCCGATTAATCGGTAATCGGCAAATTTGCTTATCGGTGCATCCCTAGTCCTATGTACAGCCCCCCCCTAGTCCTATGTCATAAGGCTATACCTTCACCACCAACCAAGTGCAATATTTGGGCACAAATGGGAAAAGGGGGAGGGATGCGAATTTTCCGAATTTTTAGTAACTGAATCGAAGTGTCAGGCTATATTTAGTCGCTTGGAATAGGGGGGGGGGGGGGGGGAGATGGGGAGGGAGTTATGATCTCCTTCTGGATCCGCGCTTGTATTGAGCATTATAGTAGATGAATCAATCATCACAAATGAAAGTCCAGGGGGAAAAAAGATGAAAGTGACCAAAAAGCGATTTCGAGAAAAACGAAGAACAGAGTTTGATTTCTCGTAGCTCCTTATGTAGTTTTTCGATTTTTCATGCACATATCGGTCGCTTCCCATCTCCCCCCCCCCTTGTTGTTCTACCAAATGATACTAGTCCTTCATAGCCCCTAGATAGTGCTAATATCTCAAAATTGACTAAAAAGTGACTTTCATCTCCCCCCCCCCTGGCCCTTCAAATATAAAAGTATTTCAAAGAAAAATATGAAAAAGTCTTGAGTTTTTAAAGATAGATTGCCGTTGGATGTTTTAGTAGAACTCTTATTCAAAGACAAGAAATTATTTCAACTGACCTTTAGACCTTTAATGGGATTTCCTTCGAACGAAGTGCCGATGTGTTGCACCGTAGCGATCGAAGAATATCTGCTGGCGATGGAGTCAATGTAAGAACTAATCTGAAAACGAAGCATGTGTGAAATATTAGAAGAGTAATGGGATATGAATACAAGTTGTAAAAACTGCATATGGATCAAGATTAATTATATCACGATCAGCATTGATTAAAGATTCCCAACAAGAAGGGGGGGGGGGGTTGTTGATAGCAACCGTTTACATTGCAACGTGCTGCTGAACAATACCCCCTCTGAACTGTTTTGACGTGGGGAGGTGCAAGGCAGTAGCAGCACAAATGAATTTTTGAGATACATTTAAAGAAATAAGTTCTGGATTACATACTAACAATAGGACCTACCTACTAACAAAAAGTGTTGGAATTTGCCTTTTTTGTTTCGTGCTTTACTTTCAATAAAGCCCAAATAAGTAAGCTTGTACAATACAGCTAAATTACAATAGAAGACAAAAAAGCAAAAAAAAAAAAAAAAAGTAGAAACTGTCTATTTTCTTCCCGCGGCAGTATTCCGCTTTGTATATGGCTAAGGAGTAGGCTCAAAATTCTACATAATCGTTTCCATTGTGTATTTAGCTTTTCTAGATATAGAATTTTCTTTTTACAGTTATTTCAAGGAGCAGCGTTTTTAGGTCAATGTGAACGAGTTCTAATTACTTTACACCAATTCAAATTGCTTTATTTGCACACAAAGAAAAAAAAACATATTATAGAATCACAGAAATGTGAGAAATCGATTTAATGTGTTGCAATCATAGAGGGAAATTGAAGTCTTACAGCATCGAATGTGTGGTAGACATCCAATTGAAAATTCTCTTGCCTTCCAGCCAAGGCACTGTCTGGAGGGTTCTCCTCTTTTTCTTCATCGATCCATCTACAAAAAAGATATTATTCGAGAACACTTATTTACAAAAGAAGAACTTACTCTTTGAACCAATATTCTACCAATTTTTATTCCTAATCAAAGATACAGTTGTAAATTTTTACCCCCATCTGATTTTAAATAAAACAAAATTTTTTTATTCAGTACGATCTTACTCCAGTAACCGTTCATACATTCTTCTCCTATTAGGGCTGCGACATCGATGTCGATGTTTTCGAAACATCGATGTTTTTGCTAAAACATCGATGTTTGAGAGTCGATGTTTTCCCAACATCGATGTTTTGGGTTCGATGTTGTTTTCGATGTCGATGTTTTATAATCCAGCAAAAAAAGCTTAATAAAAGTATGCAATATGCAGACGTATTAAGAAGTTTTCATCCCTAATCAGAAGTTTCAGTATTAATCTCATTAGAAAACATTTTCTATGATTATTATCAATGTTTTGCTCTCGATGTTTCTAAAACATTTCTAATTTGCTTTCGCCATTTTTTTAAATTTTATTTATTTCATTATTATTCTTTATGTGAATGTTTTATATTTCAGCAAAAAAAAAAAAAAAAATAATCAAGAGATGTGGCCAAAAGTTTTTTGTTAATCAGCCGTTACATTATCAATCTGGTTAGAAGATGTTTTTGATAGTTAAGTTACCATCGATGTCTTAATGATCACTGTTTCGCCTTCGATGTTTTTTGATGTTTTTTTTTCTTTCGGTGTCTGTTTTACACTTCAGCAAAAAGCAATAAAAATATGCAATAAAAAAGATTCATCTTTAACAGGTGCAATATCTATCGTATTGAATTAGTTTTTTTTTCTTTTTTAATTACTACCGATGAGTTACGGTCAATGATTTTTAAACATCATTGTTTTTGTTTTACTTTAGAAATTTTTTTCGATAACAGTGTTTTACATTTCAACAAAAAAAGTTTCATCAAAATATGCGATAAATGAAAGTTATACAGTCAATCAAAAGTTGCAGTATCTATCTCACTAAAAAAGTTTTTTTAATAATTAACATTGATATTATACGGTTGATGTTTTTCCGGAGACAAAAGATGAATATAATTGAGTGATATAAAGAGGGGCAATGTATTGGGAAGTTACTGTATTGCTGTACATTTAAATGTGTAAGTAATTTTAATAAAAAAGGTCGATGTTTTGAAACACCGATGTTTGAAACCATCGATGTTTTTTGGTCGATGTATCAATACCATCGATGTCTTAATTTCGAAACATCGATGTCTTGAAACATCGATGTTTTGCCTTCGATGTCGCAGCCCTATCTCCTATACGTGTTTTCCAATTCAGTGTTACTTTGCAAGGATTCCGATTCAATCCCATATATTTTTAATGAAAATTATTTCTTTTATAACCTAAAAAACGTCGCCTTTTAGCCCCTTATGCCCCAACCGGACTCAGAAGTCCCGCTTATATTAATTTAGTATTATGAATCCTAAATGGCTGGAATCAAGCTCAAACTTTTTAACCGACGAAAACACGGAAGAGGTTCTCTAGTCGACCGGTATATATTTTTTTAATGCATGACCACGCATAACTTTTTACTGAAAAGTCCGATTTGGATATTTTTTCTTTTGTTTGAAAGGGTACACCTTCCTGGTGGTCCCATGGTCCCATGATGCGGTGTTTGAGAACGGAATCCTGAAGAAATTGAGGGAAATCTTCAGAATTCCGTTCCTGCGCATACTCTTTGCGCATCATGAACGGAATTTGCACACTTTTTGCTACGTCGCTCGTCGATAGAGTGGCTTTACGGTAAAGACGCTGGGCTCTCATTGGCAAGAGCATCAGTTCGATCCCCGAGCGAGACGGTGGATTTTCAAGCTGCAGAAAAAAATGCAGCGTCTACGTCATACGATTATGCTGCATGCAAACCGCAGTTTTACTGATAGAAAATATTTAGTCCTGATTTCCCTAATTTTTTAAAAAATATATTTCCAGGCTCCTATCAGGTCCCTTCATCTTAACTTTTAAAGGTTAAATTTAGTGATGCACTAATAATGATCGGCAGTAAATGGCCACTTTGCAGATTAAGCTGTTGGCCAGTTTTATCCGTGTAATCGGCTGAAAACTTGTATTTTAAACATGCTTTAGTTAAGTCCCAGAAATTAACACAATTTTTTTAGTGGCAATCGTTTAAAATTTTGGACGCTTTAATAAAGTGAGATGAAGCTTCATGATGGCAACATGACACTCTTCCGGGTATACATTTACACTGAAAAGAATGAAATAAAAATAAAATTTTATTAAAAAAAGTAAAACCGACTTCAAAAACGCAGCTGAAAATTGCTCTAAAAAGTAAAAAATAAATTTATTTTTTGAACACCATCGATACTACTTTTAAACATGAGTTTTGAAGTCGGTGCCGAAACAGTTAACAAAATCATTCGTGCCCATTCTTCGGTTACATGTTTCATAATAAAAACAACCATAAATATTTCATAACCGATTTCAAGTATTGTTTGAGATGAAAAATCAATCAAATGGTACAATCAATGGGTACGAATGATTTTATTAACTGTTTAGGCACCGACTTCAAAACATATGCTTAAAAGTAGTATCGATGGTGTTCAAAAAATAAATTTATCTATTACTTTTTAGAGCAATTTTCAGCTGCGTTTTGAAGTCGGTTTTACTTTTTTTTTATAAAATTTTATTCTTATAAATACAGTCGACGCTCGTTATAACAACCACACGTTATAAAGACCATCCTAATATAACGACCGATGAGAAAACACCCAACTGTATCCCAATATACTCTATGTTCTACCTCTTATAGCGACCCTTCGTTATAAAGACCGTTTTCTGTAGGGCGGAGGTGGTCGTTATATCGAGCGTCGACTGTACCACTCTTTGTACTTTGTCGAGAAGCCGACAGATTGTACCTGCGACCGGAAACAGTTTTCTTAGGGGCCCTTCGGCGTAGGGGGTCTTAGACCCACAAAATTTTCAAAATTTTTACACTCGTTTAAAATGTTTTTTGATGCATTTTTAACTGAAAAAAAATCAAATATGTAAAAATTCATTGTTAACTTAATTTGATGGGGTATAAAGGGTTAAGCTTACTGCATTAGATATGATTTCAAGTGGGAAAAGGTACGTGTACCCGTCATTTGAGAAATCGATTGGGGTAATTAATTGCCTTTATGCATACAATGTATTACGTATTACAATGTTATACGTGTGCACCTGAACTGAAATGCATTGAGTATGCATCTTTTTAACCCACTCTCTGCAAGCTTTCAAACGACGGACCTGGTATGTTGCTTTACTTGAAATCAAAGGACGGTCCTTGCGGTTGTACTGGATTAGAGATTCTCAACCTTTTTAGATACCCTATTTTTGTTAAAAAAAGTTTAAGTAAAATATGTGTAACATTATTTTAACTGAATCTAATAAACTGTAGAAGTTTGATGAAGAGCAGATAATCAAATTGAAAAAAATAAATTTTATTTTAATGAGCAATTTATTGAAGTTGTTATGAGACAGACATGAAATCCAAAACAAATATCCAGAAATCGTTGGTGGTAACGTTTTGTTTGCTTTTGAGTGCAAAATTCATTAATATTTGACTCCAGCTTGATCGAATATAGATGTAAGTCTGTATTTAACGAAAGTATAGTCCACTTGGAGTATTTTTGACATTCGTTCTGGGACAGATCGACTTCTAAACCGGTTGAAGACAAGATAAAGTATAATCAGGCATTGCAAATGAGTATTTTTCATGGTACGAGAGTTGAGTCGTTGGTTGTTTACAATAATGTAAGAAAAAAGAAATACTGAAAACTCGCTCAAAACTCTCCATTAATAAGCTCATTGTGGAAGCCTTGATTTGCCAGCTATGTGGACTGTTTTCTCCTTTTCCTACGAATTTAATATTTTTCACTCTTCCACAGAATGCCAACAATGCTAAGGGTTCCTACGCTAACGATGTTAACTTTTTCTAAATACTGAGCATCCTTTTGTATTCAAAATATACAAAACAATGTTTTAAAATGGATGGCATTATGCAAAAAGGAGTTAACCCACAAGACATAAAAAAATGAGTTATCCAACTCTGATGGTAAAATATGTTGCTTTCTACATTAAGCAAAAATAATTTAAGCCCTATCAGCGTTTCATGGTAACATATCATTGATATACTGATATAGAGCTCATGATTTTTGCCAGAGTTTGTTGACTTTAATGCCCATTATCTCAAAATCAGGTTTTTGTGGGTTAACTCCTTTTTGCATAATGCCATCCAAATATGGTTCAAATTCTCGATTACAGAAACTTCTAGTTTAATGAATTTTTTTTCTACTTTAGAGGTATCGAACATGCGATTACATTCAAATAAAGTAGTTTTTGAACATTCGAGCTGCTTATTATTATTATTATTGAATCGATGTAGAGTAGGGTTGCAATGGTGCTTCGCGAACTATAAAAATCCTTATATTATTAGAGACTTTAGGACCTTATAAGGAAGGTACATTACAACCTTAAGGGACCTGCTCAACTTCACCATTTGTCCAAGCTCCAAAAATAAGATCTTACGGAAGTTGTATCAAAAAAGGCATCAAGTTCTTAAGCATGGTAATTTTATATAAATATTTATTGATCAACGTAATTAATTGTAAATAATAAAATTACAAATTGCCATTATTGCAAGCCAAATTCTCTCTTATTTATGAGTTGCTTGCCTTGGAACTATAGGTATACTAGTATACTACACCAGCAAGTCTCTTTTAGCATACCGAGCCGTGGCTAAATCGGTGACCCGAAGGATGAAAAGTCTCTTTGTTAGTATCTAAAAGCGATAAATCTATATCGCCAATGCACCCCTATACTGCACAGACTAATTTATTTATTTATTTTTTTTTTTGAAAAGCTGCCTCCACTTACTTTTGAAGATCGTCTGTGACTATGTACATATCGATACCTTGCGATCTGAGTTCGCTCTCCAAGCTGCTCGCCAATGCTGGCGGAACTCGGACGTTTACTTTTTGATACAGCTCATTGGGCTCGTTCCAGACGTCCACCTGAAAAAAGTACGCAGATAAATCAAAAGATACTCAAAAGAAGGTTAAGTTTTATTGCTGCAATTACTATCCTAATGAATTGTCTAAAAGAAAATCAGTAGTTGCCCTGCGTCTTACCACTGGTCACGGTTGTCTGTTAAAGCATATACACCGAATAAACATCGTCCAAAACTTTTTTTTTTTTCGTGTGCCAGCCAGGCTGGCAATTTGGGGTGAGCTGCTTCACTTTTCCAACTGTACCGTTATTTGGTGTGAAGTCCGACTTCCACAGTACACGCATGCCATAGGTACCCGTTTATAGGGTAGGCCACCTTTCACACAACAACACATTCACACAAAGATAGGATAAGGAAGGGAGAGAGAAAGCACATCCATGCCCAAGCCAGGACTCAAACCCGATGCCACACCATCCGTGGCAGACTGCTCTGACCACTAGACAAGGTGGCCGGCATCGTCCAAATCTCATTTCGTAAATTGTGTTATTTTGAAGAAGGATATGGTATGCAATACGTTTGAGTCGTTTTCCTTCGTTTAACGCTGGATAGCTCAGAGATATCAGGAAGCTAATAAACATTGCCCAAAGCCCACCTTGCAAGTTGTTTTATATTATTGAGGACCTTGTCTAGTGGTCAGCGAAGTCTGCCGCGGATGGCGTGGCTCCGGGTTCGAATCCCGGCTAGGGCATGGATGTACTTTGTCCTGCCCTTATCCTTTCTTTGTGTGAATGTTTAGCGCTGTGAATGGTTGCCTACCCTATAAACGGGTCTATGGCATTTGTGCACTGTGGAAGTCGGACTTCACACCAAATTACGGTACAGTTGGAAAAAGGTAGCAGCGCACGCCAAATTGCCAGCCTTACTGGTACAAGACAACAACAATAATGTATGCAACAGGTTTTAGTCGTTATCCAGCATTAAATGCTGGATCGTTCATTGGAGACATTGGAAAACTAATAAACATTGCCCAAAGTCCAACTTGAAAATTTTGTAATACTAATGAGGAAATGGCCACCATGCATTTTTTGAGTTGTTTTTCTGCATTCAATGCTGGATCGTTCATTGGAGACATTGGAAAACCAATAAACATTGCCCGAAGTCCAACTTGAAAATTTTGTAATACTAATGAGGCTACCATACATTTTTTGAGTTGTTTTTCTGCATTCAATGCTGGATCGCTCATTGGAGACATTGGAAAACTAATAAACATTGCCCAAGGTCCAACTTGAAAATTTTGTAATACTAATGAGGAAATGGCCACCATGCATTTTTTGAGTTATTTTCTGCATTCAATGCTGGATCGCTCATTGGAGACATTGGAAAACCAATAAACATTGCCCAAAGTCCAACTTGAAAATTTTGTAATACTAATGAGGCTACCATACATTTTTTGAGTTGTTTTTCTGCATTCAATGCTGGATCGCTCATTGGAGACATTGGAAAACTAATAAACATTGTCCAAAGTCCAGCTTGAAAATTATGTAATACTAATGAGAAAATGGCTACCATACATTTTTGAGTTGTTATCCTGCATTCAATGCTGGATCTCTCAGAGAGATGTTGGGAGGCTAATATACATTGTCCAGCCTGCAGGTTGTGCAATACTGATGAGCAAATGGCTGCCATTGATGACCTGTATTAAATGCTGGATCGTTCTAAGAGACATAGAGAGACTGATTAAACCTTTCCGGGACTCGGAAGTCCCGCTTATATTTAGTATTATGAATTCTAAATGGCTGGAATCATGCTGAGGCTTTTGAGTACCACACCTTGTACTTCGCTGAGAGGTCGACAGATGGTACCTGTGATCGGAAACAGTTTTCTTGGGGGACCTAAGGCGTAGGGGGCCTTAGACCCCCAAAAATTTCAAAATTTTATGCTCGGTAAAAATGTTTTTTGATGTATTTGCAACTCAAAAAACAAAAAACAAAAAAAATATGTAAAAATTCATTGTTAAATTAATTTGGGACGTATAAGGTTAAACAGTGTTCAAAGCCCATTTAAAAAATTGTGCTATGCTAATAAGGAAATGTATGCAACACATTTCAGTCGTTGTCCTGCATTAAATGCTCTATCTCTATCAGTTGGAGGCTTTAACGCACTTATAGACAGTACTGCCGATTATTAAATTAAGGTTAACCAACGTGTCGTATTATCCTTGTCTGTTTTACTGTTTTTGCTAGTTTTCTTATTTTAATTTGTTTTTGTAAATTGAAAAAATAAATAAACGGGACAGAACCTAATTACGATCCCACATTATTTCTCCGATCGTCCTTATTATGAGTGAATTAATAAGAAAGCAAATGAGTGAACGAATGGCTAAATAAATTAAAGAATGAAGGTTTGAATAACGTAAGTAGTTTAACGAATGAAGTAATGAATAAGTAAACAAAATGATTTATTTCACTTAGTCCCGCATGCAATTGACAAGTTGTATAAAATATTTAAAATCAAAACATGCCTAATATCAATTAAATAAGTACGACGCTGGACATCAGTAATCTCAATTAATTCTCGATATATCAACAATAAAAACAGTAATGTTTTATACTAATCAAAATTATTTTTGTTTAACCAAAAAAATACTATATGTGTTTCAAACTTTTAAAATGACTTGTGTTATTATTTTTCTTGATCTTTAGAGCTGTTTTTTTTTTCACTGGAATCAAGTATATGTTTCAGAAATTAGCCAAAATATAGTTAGATAAGAAAAAGCGCTGAAAAATATGAAAATATTTAACTATTTCTCTTTGTCCCGCATTCCCCGCAAATAAAATGTTGTTTTTTTGAAAGAAGAAATTCTTAGATCAGCACCGTTCCAATAATCGTTATCGGATACGAAAACCGGCTTTCCTCGCCTTTCCTTCAACTAAGAGAATCGTTTAAGAATCAGTCGATTAAAAATCATTTGGGCCAGACTAAAGTCAAAATAAGCAAAAATTTCATATTTTCTTGCAATTTAGCAAGAATGGCGGAGCAAATTAGGCAGTTGACATTAGTGGAAACTCCCATTACATTGTATTAACAGCTTAATTGGGTTGTCGAAATGCTGAATATGAGGCTGTGCTAGTGAAATGATTAATATGTAGTTATGGTGCTAAAATGCTTAATATGCTGCTATGCTGCTGAAATGTTTAAAATGCAGTTGTGCTGCTGAAATGCTTAATATGCAGCTATACTACTAAAGTGATTAATATGTTGTTGTGCTGCTAAAATGCTTAATATGCAGCTGTGCTGCTGAATTGCTTACCTCAGGATTTTGCATTAACTGCCTCAGAAGCTGTAGTTCCTCATCATCGCTAGCAAATAATCCTAGAAGTTTATGCCTGAAAAATATCCATGAAAATCTTACTTTATAGCTATTGGAACTTTTTATAAACATGATCTCCCAATTTAACACGATTCAATTTTTAATTCTAATCAGGGAGGGCGGGGGAACACAAAAGTTCAACTTTTGTTATAAATAGTTTTTAAATTGTTAAACTGTCACATAGTTGATAGTTATTGCAGTGTTTCATCGTCGCTAGTAGATAATTATAGAAGCCTGTGCCTGAAACATGTCCATGATAATCTTATTTCATGTTTACAAAATTTTGAAACGCTATAAACTTCCACATGAAGAAGATTTTTTTCTTTTTCAACTAATGACGTATTTGAAATGTGATGTAAGCAAAACAGAGACTCTGAGCCTTTTGAGGGGAAGGCAGTGTGCCGGAAAACTCAGAATTGTTGTTATTAATTACTCTTTAAGTGCCAGTAAAACATAGACTATGAGTCTTTTGAGGAGAAGGTGGGGAGCCAGCAAATCAATTGTTATCAATTTTTTCTAAGTGGTATAATAGAATATATAAAAGGTTCTATGCGTCTTTTGAGGGGAATGTGGTGAGCCAGAAAACTCAATTGTTGTTATCAATTACTCTTTAAGTGCCAGTAAAACATAGACTATGAGTCTTTTGAGGAGAAGGTGGGGAGCCAGCAAATCAATTGTTATCAATTTTTTCTAAGTGACAGTATAAAAGGTTCTATGAGTCTTTTGAGGGGAATGTGGTGAGCCAGAAAACTCAACTGTTGTTATTAATTACTCTCTAAGTGCCAGTAAAACATAGACTGAGTCCTTTGAGGAGCCAGCAAACTATACTGTTATCAGTTATTTTTAAGTGTCAGTAAAACAGATACTAGGCGTATTGTAAGGGAAGGTTTGTGACCCAGAAAACTCGATTGTTAGTAACATATTTTTTAAAAATATCAGAAAGCCAGAGACTGAATCCTTTGAGGGGATGGTAGTCAGTCAAAAAACTCAAATGTTATCAGTTATTTTTAAGTGTCAGTAAGACAGAGACTATGAACACAATAAGGTTGGTGACCCAGAAAACTCAATTGTTAATACCATTTTTTTTTAAGTGCCAGAAAGACAGAGACTAAATCTTTTGAAGGGAAGGTGGTGAGCCAAAAAACTCAACTGTTGCTATCAATTATATTTTAACTGTCCGTCAGACAGATACTATCAGTGCCACTGAATGAAGACTATGATAAGTAAAAATGGAAAAAAAGGGGGAATCTAGAGTTGTTATTAATTGTTTTCTAAACGTTAGTAAGATAAATACTCTGACTTTGAGGGCTGTTTTGGAGGGAAAAAGGTGAGTGAGTCGGGTTGTTGTTGCTCGGTTGTTGTCGTTTGTTGTTGCTATTTATTTAAAGAATCAATAAGCCGCACACAAAATTATGATCAGTAATTACTTACAAATTGTTGTTGTAAACTTACCCAGTGAAGTTTACTTGACCATATGTTGGATAAATAATTGCTAATGTCGTTAGCAGCAGTAATATATACGACATTCTTCAACCTGCCAAAAAAAAAAAAACATTAATTTTTTATACTGTACAACGAAACTGCTCATTTTTGTGAATATATTTGTTAATATTGACTGGGACATGCAATAAAACATACCTTAAATGAATGCAAAACGTAAGCTAGATTCCGAAATTTCATCTTACATGTATACAATTCAGGCATGCGAGAGATGAACAAAATATAAGAGAAGTAATGGCTAAATTTTATGTACTTTTTAGTGTTGATTTTAGAAACTTTACAACAGTGCTGAATTGCTTTAAAACAGTGGTTCCCAACCTGGGGCCGATTTGGCTTTTCAAAGGGGCGATAAATTCTCGAGGGGCGAGAGGGGGGCAATGGATATTTAGAAAATAAAAACAGTAGCAATAAAAGTGTAGAGAAAATCGAATTTGTAAACATGTGCGAAACTGGTTGTTCAGAGTTCGGACAATTAATCACAAGTTAAAAAAAGAAACAAATTAAAGTTCAAGAGTTTCCTCCTTGCACCTTGGATGAACCTAAATAAGTATCTTGTCTTCGATTGTCAATTTTATGAATTTTCAGATCTTCAATTTATTTTAATTCAAATTTTAAGTTTCAATGATTTTATTTCTGACAGGTTCCAGTATAGAAAAGAAAAAATTTTTTGGAAAAATATACTTCTGTTTTTTGAAAAGTACGTCGTGATCTTAGTTAAATCTTAGTTAAATATATTTAGCCTTAGTCCTTAGACCTTAGTTAAATCTATTTAAGCTTAGTCTTAAATAGGGATGCACCGATAAGCAAATTTGACCGATTACTGATTAATCGGCTGTTGATAATCGGCCGATTAATCGGCTGAGCCGATTAATGATAAGGATAATTGTTTTTCTACTACCAATTTTACCATCACTGTTTTTTATCTCTTTTCAATTCCAAGTTTAGAAATAGTAAGTAATTTATTTCTGGGAGAATATTTTTTTTCCATTTTCCTAGTTTTCACAAAATAATTTCAATATTTTATCAAATTTCTTAGAACCAATTTTCATATTAGTGTCAATAATATTATTAACACATAGTTATGTTAATTGGAAATAAAAATTTATAAAAAAAGGAGGGGAGTGGAGTGTGTGGTGAACACTCCAATTTAGGAGTACTTTTAATTCATATATTTTAGTAATTAGTAGCAATTTAATTCAATACTTTTGTTCTTTGAAAATTAGAGGTTATCTGAAAGTACTGTGCTAAGGAGAAAACTATCGCCACATTAAAAATGTTGCATCATTGCCTATGTATATTTATTCAAAGTAGGAGAATTAATTAAAAAAAACTTTATATCAACTCTGAGGATTATTATTATTGTTAATAAAATTATTCATCAGTTTCCTAGTGAAAGTATACTTTAAAGAATAATGTCTGAAAAAATATTTTCAGTCGATTAATCGGCCCGATTTTGCCAATTATTAATAATCGGCAAAGTGGCCGATTATGGCCGATTAATCGGTGCATCCTTAGTCTTAAATACCTTTAAATGTTTATCAGTTCGCTTTATAAATGAAAAAAAGTAAAGGTATTTTATTTATTTTTTTATATTTTTAGTTTAAAAGTGATTGGTTATAATTACTTTATTGCGCACATTTTACGTCAAATTAAAGTTAGGTACTTATATTTTTAACAATATCGATGTTTAATTGCGCCAAATTTATGGCTTTTTTGAGGAAGAAATTGGGGGGTGGGGGCGATAGGTGTCAGTCAGCGGCTTGAAGGGGGCGATGAGCTCAAAAAGGTTGGGAAGCACTGCTTTACAATAACAAAGAACGAACTCCATAAGATGAACAATTTTAACAGCTGTTTTTTTCGGTATTTTTCAGGAAGCATGCTTTGAATTTATGATGTAAAAACTTGCCCCATGATTTTTGTTACGGATGAAGTGAATATAGTGTTCATAAAAATTTAATGAAGAGTATTAAAGACTATGAAGACAACTTTATTTCGAGTATTTTGGCATGAAATTCGTGACCATGATGAATCGTTAACTCCTCATAGGGTTTTTTATGTTGTGAAAATTTTATTGCTGAGATATAGCCTCTTTTTTTTTTTGCTCCGCTGAGTAAAATTAGGCGTTTTTAACACTTTTTCTTCCATTTAGATCAATTAAAAGTAATTTATTGCTGAAAAAGCAATATGTAAAACCAAGAATAGATTACTTTCTATGGATTAAAAAGGAAAAAAAACAACTTTTGCCAGATAAGTTGTTTTTGAAACTTTTTGATGTAGGATTTTAGCAAAATTAAACATCAAATCTACAAAAAGAAAACCCTACCCTGAAGTGATGGAGAGAAATGTGTCCTTTTCGAAATTCACACAGCAAATAATATAAAGATCAACAAAAACTTATTTTGTGTTATTTGAAAACTTTAATTTCGCGGGCCTGTGATACATTTAGTCTTGATGAGATTTTTGGTTGGTAAAGGAAATTTAATATGATTACTCTGACTAGACCGTGCAATGAATAATGCAGTGACCATGTGGGTGATTCTGAAATTTTCTCATCCGCATAAACACAGCAGAAAATGTAGTTGTAATAATTCTACTTTCATTAAAATCCCATTTATTGATGGGGATTCGGGAGAGTATGAAGAAAAACATTACTACTTTGCTATGTTGAAACTCAAAACTCGCATTGTTTTCGTATTAGAAATACGTATTATTTGGATTATTATTAAAAATCTACAACTGTCTAGAGTTATTATTTCTATGTATTTAGAGAGTAAGAACGGGACAACTCCAATAACGTAGTAACTAATTACACATTAATAACGTTAAATTTTATTCTCAAACCGGTTTCACAAAGGAAAATTCTAACATAAAATGAAATGTAAAGACAAAATATGCAAAACGATTTTTGATTCATTATTATTTTTTTCTTTTTCTTGCGATTCCTAAAAGTTTTAAAAAATGAAGTTGTCCTCTTACATCGGGATCAGCAATTTGTCAATAACTAATATGAAAATTTACCATGGTATAAAAAACAAGGAGCATGTGCTTATCAATGTGGATAAAATATTAAGGATAGCAAATATCAATGGTGTATTCGACGAAGGAGGATTTTGGGATACAGTCCCCCCCCCCCCCTGAAAAGCTGAAAACTTTCTTCTTTGGTCATAGAAAACGACTAAAACTCATCATACCCCCGATCGAAATTTCCTTCTGGCTACGCCACTGCTAATATGCGTAATTATTTAACAATTAACTTTAATTAATTTACATTCCGCGAACTATGTGTCATTTTAAACTAAACAGATGAATTTAAAACAAGGTAAACTAAATTTGAGAAAATTTAAATATAATTTTTAAATTTAACTGTACAAATTTTTGAATCAGTTATTACAGTACGAAAATATATCTTCAACTTACTTCGTACTCAGATGCAATGGCAACTCAGCGTCTGCAGAAGTCTCGACTCAAATGACAAGAACTCTCAGTTTCAAACAAGAAATTCCAAAAAAAAAAAAAGAAAGAATCGAAACGCACGAACTCTTGAGAAACCAAATAAAAACCCCAATCACGTAGTAATTTCAGAAAGCTATTATAAAAAACGAAAGCTATTAGTCGAGGCGTGAAATTGAAGATTCACCAAGGGAAAGCAAAACTACTTTTCCGATTTCAACTCAAGATCTTTTTTTGAAAAGTCAATCTCCCATTTAGGGCCTTCTGATGTCACCCATGGGGCGTCGTGCTTTTCTAAAGGGAAGTAAGAAAAATCAGGAATTAAATTCTGGGGTCAAGCACGCGGTTGACCTTGAACTGGCTCAGAGAACCCAAGTCAAGACCATTACTGCCTTCAGGTTGGATGTACTTTAACACTGGCGCAACCAGAACTGTCGGTTTGAATGTCGTGTGTTTTTTTTTTTTACCTACACAGTTTGAATAACATATCAGTTTAACGAGTCAATAGCCTCTTGCACCAACATTATGCTGTTACGTCACCTTTGAGAAATCTCAGGTGGCGGTTATTTAACCGACTGCTCAATTTTCTTAACGAAGTCGTTTAAAACTCTGTTATATTAAGTATGAAAAATCAGTATGGAATTTTTGTACTAAATTTGCACAAATTGCGTTAGAAATTACTATTAGTATGAAAAATCTAAAAGTAAGGTCGAAGAAAAACTCTACTTCATATTCTTTACACCAAATTCGAGCAACATTGCTATTTTTTTAACAATTTTTCTGAGCAAGAAACAACGTAATTTTCGATGAAACCCTTTCTTTAATAATACGTTTTTATTAGTTTCATTTCTGAATAAAAGATAAAATTCAAGTTCTTTGCGAACATAAAAGTTATATATTTAATACTATTATTTAGGGATGCACCGATAAGCAACTTGGCCGATTACCGATTAATCGGCTGTTGATAATCGGCCGATTAATGATCAGGATGATTTTTTTAATACTAACAATTTCACCCTCACCGCTTTTTCTTTCGTTTACAATTGTGATTTTAGAAATTGTAATCTATTTGAGAGAAAATATATACTATTTATTTATTTTTCCATTTTCCTAATTTCTCAAAAATAATTTCAAAATTTTATCCTTTTTCTTAAAACCAATTTCCATATTATTGTCAATAATATTATATTAACACATTGTTTGCTATGTTACTAGACATAAAAATAAAAAAAAATGTGGGGGGAGGGGGGATTGTGGTGAGCACTCTAATTTGGGAGTGCATTTAATTGAAATAATTCAATATTAGTAGCCATTTAATTCAAGACTTTTATTCTTTGTGATAATTAGAGGTTATCTAAAAGCACTGTGCTAAAAAGAAAAATATTGACACATGAAAAATGTTGCAACATTGTCTATGTGTATATTATTCAAAATAAGAAAATTAATTTATTTAAAACTTTATATCAACTGTGATTATTATTATTACTATTCATAAAATTATTCTTCATAGTTTCACAGTGAAAGTATACTTTTTAAAATGTTAGAAAATATTTTTTCCGTCGATTAATCGGCAAAGTTGTCGATTATGGCCGATTAATCGGTGCTTCCCTACTATTATTAATACTAAAGGCTAAACTATATTACATGCTGATGTAGTCAATCCATTATAAGTGTTTA
>JAXGGA010012596.1:0-25000 GCA_038373865.1 Uloborus plumipes
CCAGAAAAATAAATATATATCGAAAATAATAGTAATTTCAGAGCTATAAAAATGTAATTTCCAACACAGTGAGAATGAATTTTTTCCATGAACTAGAGCTGCAACATTAATCAGCAATCAGAAAAAAACCCTTACCCATGCACTCAATTAGTCACTTACCCTACTTATTCAAAACTTTTTTTTTCTTTTTTTTTAAATGTATAACTACAGCTCAGAGCGATCTTTAACTTGCTCGAACAAGTTAAAACTGCTATACTAATATAAATCAAGTATAACTTTTTTCCAGTCCAAGCTAGTTATTTTATTCCCATAACTATGCGAATAATCAGAACAGGTAAAACTAGTGTATTCCAATTTATCTCCAGAAAAAAATATCTAAATTAATTTCGAAAATAATGATAATTTTAGAGCTATAAAAATTTAATTTTCAAGTTCTAACACAGTAGAAATGAGTTCTCTTAATGAGCTAGAACTGCAACATCAATCAGCAATGACCATGCCCACAATTAGTCATTTACCCTAGTAATTCAAAACTTGATTTTTTTCAGTTTTTGTTCATAACAAAGCAGTTTAACTACGAACAAAATTTAACAGAAGGCGAAAAAGAAACAAAATAAAATTATATCCCAGTACGGTACTTCTTCTTTCTTATGAATATTGTTCATAATTACTCAGTTCTGTTTATTATCAAGTGAAATAAGAGTTATGGACATACTACTGCTTTTTAAATAACTCATTAAAATATATATTCATTCAATGCGATTAAAATCGCTCATGAAACAACCGGTTCGATATTTTTTGCATATGAAAAAGCTGCCATTTTAAAACAGCTTTTTATATAACTCTTAGAATAAGGAACGGGAGCTATATAGAATGCTGTCAATTTGGAAATTGTTATATTAATGTTGCATGAAGAGATCAGGAAAGGGTTACATGCATAACAAGGTTAAAACAGTTTTAATTTCAAAAATGCATTTTTTGTTGTTAATTATTACTTCGTTCTCCTTTGATAGAACCAAAAATATAAGGAAACTACTTTGATATATCCCCCCAAATTGGAAATTTGGCGACTTTTCTTTCTCGCCAAACGAAATACATGGTTTTGTTGTTGCCATAAAAAATTGTTCCCACAAAACTTTTTAAAAAAACTCAAAAAGTGATACAAAATGCAAGAAAATACCAGATCTGGCAACAGCAAAAACTTATGAGCTGAAAAAGCCTAAATTAACAACAGCAAAATAAGAAACAGCAAACCCTAAACAGACCGTAGGGAGTGCCAGATTTGGGCGTGTAATTTTTTTTTTTTGGGGGGGGGATATCAAAAATATACCAATATAAGCATATCAGTACCCACTGTAACGCAAACAGCTCCTAAGATCGCAAAGAGTTGCCAAAAGTGCATTTAATTTTCTACGATGCTCCTAAAACTTTAAAACAGTGTTGGTTCCCAACATTTTTCCCGTCCCGACCCATTTTTGACGAAATAAAACCCTCGCGACCCCATATGCCCCCCCCCCCTCTTCTCAACGTAACTCCATATGTAATTTTTCGAAATTCTAGTCCTAAAGTTTCAGTTTGTACGATCTCTAGTGATATTAAAAGGGGAAAAATTCATGTTTTTGGGGGGAGTTTTAGGGGAACTTTTGTGAACGGCTTGAGCCCACAGATTGTTCTTAGGAAATTTCTCTAAATGGAACTCTCAGAATTGAAGTTTTTGGCATGAAGAAAGAGGGGGTCTAAGTTTTATAAAATGAAAAATCATAAAAAAACGCAGCTGTTGACAAATTTTGTTGATTTTGGGGGAAAGGATGGTGTTTGGTACTCTCCATCGGGGGGGGGGGGGAATTAAGGTTATAAAATTTCAATTATGCCACATATTTGATAATATTAGAAAAAGAATTTTGGTTCAGTGACTCTCCTGGAAATTTTCGAAACTGAGTTTTAAAAATGACGTTTTAAACGATTTTTAATGATGTATGTGTGGGAAGAAGAGGTAGGGGAGAGTGGTAATGAATGGGCCATGGTGATGAATGGGCCACTAACAAAATATGAAAAAGTATTTGCATGAATTTTTTTTTGATGCCACCAATAGATGTAGCTATTTGTTTTACTAAACTCATCCAATTTTTATTTGTTTGCGCTGAGCCATTTTCAAACTAGAGTGGCATGGTCAAGAATCTGACTGAAAAGTAAGTTTTTCCCTTTTTAGTAAAACATTTCCTAGCTTAAATGTACCAAGTATTTCACTGCATACATATGTATAAGCTACTCTTTCCATATCTATAAACTAATCTTAAGATGTATTTTGATGTTATCTAAATTCAATGTACTCAAAAAACCTAAATGTATTCCAAAAGTATAGGTGGGGCTGAATGGGCCACCATGTCATAGTAATGAATGGGCCACCTAAATATTGTTTTTCTTCCTTTTCTTTGGATTTTCGCATTAATATGAAACACAACTGACTGTTATAGATAAAGATTACTGTCGTCAAAATAGGTTTGTAGTAACTTTCAAATATAATTTGCAGATCTATATTATATTCCTATAGTACAATAGATCTCTGGTAGCAGTGCATGGCTTGAAAAAGCCCCCCCCCCCCCCTCTCTCCTTCATATTATATTCCTCACAGTACAATTTCAGTTTGGTAACTTCTTGGTAACTTAAGTTAGATATTTCTTATTCCCGATGTCTAGTAAATTTAAAAAAACATTTTTGAATTTTGACAAGTTTGAAAATGAAGATGAAGTTTTTGAAAGTGATTTTTAATATTATTTTTGAAATATATAAATTTTGTTAAATCATAGTGTGTATTATCTGTTATTTTTTTATATATATTTGATGTTATTTATTTCTTGCAATCTCATTATTTAGTCATTTTTCTGCTACAATTGGTATGCATCAGTTTTATTTTAATTGCATCAATTTTGATGTTTATATAATTTTAAATCAGTATGATTTTGTATCATCATGTCAAGTGCAACATTTATTTTGTCATATTCAGCAAATAAAAGATTAAATCCACATGTTTTCATTGAATTCATTTAGTGGCCCATTCATTACCTTCGATGGCCCATTCAACCCCATAGGTGGGGTTGAATGGGCCAAATTTCAAAATTTTTATTTTCTATTATAATTCATTATAGACAGGTGCTAATCCAACTTTTATGACTTTTTTAGATAGCCAGATAAGTAAAGTCACTAAAACACCAATTTAGAGTTAAAACAAAGTGTTAGCAAAAAATACAAAAATTCAAAACCAAAAAGTGGCCCATTCATTACCACTCTCCCCTACTTCAAGACTTGCGAAAATAAAACCATACAACTATTAAAACCAAAGATGCGGAACCCATACCCTTTTTTATACTAAGTGTATTTATGAGTGAATAAAATGGTTTAATAATTTGATTGAAAATATCTAAGAACCTTTTTGTCTTAAATTTAAAAAAAAATTATTTATTTAAGAATTTATAAATATCTGAAGCCATATCTAAAACTAAGACTTACTAAACATTCCTGCTATTTATTGGAACATACGTATTTACATAAGGTCTTATACGTAAAACAAAAAGAAAATCAAAAAACAGCTCTTTGCAAATCACACGTAATCTATTTTCACGCATTCATACAATCTTGTGGTTGCATGTTGTTGTTATGACGTGTCACAGGATCCAATATCACAGGATTATAGCATCGATAACCAGTTAAGATAAAAATGACATTTATTAACGTATTTACAAGTAAGATAATTTAAAAACTAAAAAGACGGCATCTTGCCGTAACAACGGTCGAAGTTGTACGCGAGCAGAAGCAGCGCTTACCTTCAAGCTCGCTCTTTTTATCCAGATATATCAAGTGTTGCCACACGCTGGGTGGCTAAAAGTTCCGAACTAAAAATAGAGTTTATGTAAATTAAACGAAACTCCTTCGAACCGCCACAATACTCCCCTCTGAGTCTCGAAGCTCAGAGACGAATCTATCTGGGAAACGAACTTTCCTTCCGCAGCGCGTAGTCACCGCTGCTGGAGTCGAATTTGAAGTTTCCGTTGACATATCCGGCTTAAGTACATAGGCTGGTTTCACCCTATCTATCGAGACGGTTTTACTCGCTCCTCTTACTTGAAGGACGAAATCTTTGTTGAAACGCTTCAACACCCGGAATGGTCCATCGTACTGCGGTTGTAATGGGCGACGAACGGCATCATGCCGTAAAAAGACATGGGTACAAGTCTCCAAGTCTTTCGGGACGAATACAGCGGGAACTCCGTGCCGCGAGGCCGGCGTCGGTCGCAGAGATCCAATGATTCTTTGTAGCCTCTGCAAAAACGTAGAGCTAAGCGGCGGAAGGCTGGATTCGACAATGAAATCTCCAGGTAGTCGAATAGTCTCACCGTAGACCAACTCTGCTACGGAAGACCCTAAGTCTTCTCTGTAGACGGTTCTCAGTCCCAGAAGTACAGAGGGTAAAGCATCGACCCATGCAGTACTTGAAATGCAGGTTATTGCCTGTTTGAGAGGCCTGTGCAGTCTTTCGACTAGTCCGTTGCACTTCGGATTATATGGCGAAGTCCTGCCAATTTTAACACCGAACAGATTGGCAAATGACCTGAAAAGTGAGGATTCGAATTGTCGTCCCTGGTCACTAGTTATGACTGCCGGTACTCCGAAACGAGCTATCCACGAAAAATAAACAGCCTTAGCAACAGTCTCTGCATAAATATCCGTTATCGGCGTGACTTCGGGCCAGCGCGTAAAACGATCTGTTACCGTCAAGCAGTATCTATATCCACGACAAATTGGTAAAGGCCCTATTAAATCTAGATGAATATGCCTAAATCTTCCGTCAGGGAGTGGGAAGTTACCATAGGGGGATTTTGTATGTCGGTGGACTTTAGTTCGTTGACATTCTAAACAAGTCTGACAAAATAATTTTATGTCTGTTTTCATGCTTGGCCAAACGTATTTATCAGTTATCAATTTTGTCGTAGCCCGTATACCAGGGTGGGACAAATTATGATATACGTCAAAGATTTTTTTTCGAAATGAGTTTGGGACAATTGGTCGAACATTTGAAGTTGAAATATCACAAAATAAAAATTTATCCGAATTTGGAATGGGAAATTTTTTAATTTTCAGTGAAAGACTCTTATCTGCGTTATCTAAACTTTTTAAAAACTCTGAATCCTCGCTCTGAGCGTTAACTAAAGATTGCATATCAACAGTAGACGGAAAAGAAATTTCTTCAATGCGTGACAATGCGTCTGCCACGATATTTTCCCGACCCGGGACGAAGCGGATATCCGTCGAAAATTGAGAAATGAAATCGAGTTGACGTAAGCGTCTGGGGGAAGCTTTCGAATCATTTTTTTGTTGAAAAGCATATGTAAGAGGTTTGTGATCAGTATAAATCGAAAAAGGGCGGGCTTCTAACATATATCTAAAGTGTACTATAGCAGAGTATACCGCCAACAATTCGCGATCATATGTAGAATACCTCCGTTGCGTCGGAGTTAGCTTACGCGAAAAAAATCCTAAAGGCTTCATGCCCTGCGAAGTTACCTCGTGCAAAGCCGCACCCATTCCAACCTCACTACAATCAGTTATTATTGTTAATTCTGCTTCCATCGAGGGGTAATGCAACATTACAGCATTAGACAATAATTCTTTACATTTGTTGAAGGCGGTGATCGCCTCTTCAGATAAGTTAATTTCACATTTTCCTTTTTTATTTTTCCCTTTTAAATATTCATTCAGCGGAATTTGAATCTTTGCTATTCCTGGCAAGAAACTGTGATAAAAATTCAACATACCTAGAAAGGCTCGCAATTTTTTTACCGTTCTTGGCACTTCAAATTCTGAAATAGCTTTTACGCGATCAGGCAAAGGTTTAAAACCCGATTCATTTATGGTATGCCCCAAAAATTCTATCTCAGATACCCCGAATACGCATTTTGCAGCGTTTATTTTAATCCCGAAATCTTTGAAGCGTTGGAAAAGAATTCGCAGGTGCTTTTCATGTTCTTCCTGATTCGCACTAGCAACCAAAACGTCATCAAGATAAGCAAAACAAAAATTTAGACCTCGCACCACTTCATGGAAAAAACGCATAAAGGTCTGGGCTGCCCCGGATAAGCCAAAACTCATGTATGGAAATTCAAATAATCCGAACGGAGTTATTATAGCAGTTTTGCATACGTCATCCGGATTTACCGGTATATGGTGGTACGCTTTTAACAAATCCAATTTAGAAAATATTTTCGCGCCCTGAAGCTGTTGCGCAAAATCTTTTAAATACGGAATAGGATATCTGTCCTGACGAGTTATTTTATTTAATAACCTATAATCTCCTGTCGGACGCCATTCCCGGACTTCTTAGGAACCATATGGAGCGGGCTAGACCAGTTACTACGGGAAGGTCTGCAAATGCCGCGCTCTAACATACACTCGAATTCCTTTTTCGCAATTTTAAGTTGTGCCGGGTGTAAACGGCGCGCGCGAGATTGTACCGGGGGACCGGTTGTCTGAATGTAATGCAACGTATTATGTTTGATTTCAGTTTGCAACCCTGCGGTGGGCTGTGTAATAATTTTAAATTCTTGCAACAATTTATGAAATTTAGAACTGCCAGAAACACTCTTTATTGCAGGCATTTGAGATTTAGAAGTACGGCCACTCGAAGTTAAAGATGTTAGTGGATCAGTAGACGATCTCTAGTGATATTAAAAGGGGAAAAATTCATGTTTTTGGGGGGAGTTTTAGGGGAACTTTTGTGAACGGCTTGAGCCCACAGATTGTTCTTAGGAAATTTCTCTAAATGGAACTCTCAGAATTGAAGTTTTTGGCATGAAGAAAGAGGGGGTCTAAGTTTTATAAAATGAAAAATCATAAAAAAACGCAGCTGTTGACAAATTTTGTTGATTTTGGGGGAAGGGATGGTGTTCGGTACTCTCCATCGGGGGGGGGGGGAATTAAGGTTATAAAATTTCAATTATGCCACATATTTGATAATATTAGAAAAAGAATTTTGTTCAGTGACTCTCCTGGAAATTTCCGAAACTGAGTTTTAAAAATGACGTTTTAAACGATTTTTAATGATGTATGTGTGGGAAGAAGAGGTAGGGGAGAGTGGTAATGAATGGGCCATGGTGATGAATGGGCCACTAACAAAATATGAAAAAGTATTTGCATGAATTTTTTTTTGATGCCACCAATAGATGTAGCTATTTGTTTTACTAAACTCATCCAATTTTTATTTGTTTGCGCTGAGCCATTTTCAAACTAGAGTGGCATGGTCAAGAATCTGACTGAAAAGTAAGTTTTTCCCTTTTTAGTAAAACATTTCCTAGCTTAAATGTACCAAGTATTTCACTGCATACATATGTATAAGCTACTCTTTCCATATCTATAAACTAATCTTAAGATGTATTTTGATGTTATCTAAATTCAATGTACTCAAAAAACCTAAATGTATTCCAAAAGTATAGGTGGGGCTGAATGGGCCACCATGTCATAGTAATGAATGGGCCACCTAAATATTGTTTTTCTTCCTTTTCTTTGGATTTTCGCATTAATATGAAACACAACTGACTGTTATAGATAAAGACTACTGTCGTCAAAATAGGTTTGTAGTAACTTTCAAATATAATTTGCAGATCTATATTATATTCCTATAGTACAATAGACCTCTGGTAGCAGTGCATGGCTTGAAAAAGCCCCCCCCCCTCTCTCCTTCATATTATATTCCTCACAGTACAATTTCATTTTGGTAACTTCTTGGTAACTTAAGTTAGATATTTCTTATTCCCGATGTCTAGTAAATTTAAAAAAACATTTTTGAATTTTGACAAGTTTGAAAATGAAGATGAAGTTTTTGAAAGTGATTTTTAATATTATTTTTGAAATATATAAATTTTGTTAAATCATAGTGTGTATTATCTGTTATTTTTTTATATATATTTGATGTTATTTATTTCTTGCAATCTCATTATTTAGTCATTTTTCTGCTACAATTGGTATGCATCAGTTTTATTTTAATTGCATCAATTTTGATGTTTATATAATTTTAAATCAGTATGATTTTGTATCATCATGTCAAGTGCAACATTTATTTTGTCATATTCAGCAAATAAAAGATTAAATCCACATGTTTTCATTGAATTCATTTAGTGGCCCATTCATTACCTTCGATGGCCCATTCAACCCCATAGGTGGGGTTGAATGGGCCAAATTTCAAAATTTTTATTTTCTATTATAATTCATTATAGACAGGTGCTAATCCAACTTTTATGACTTTTTTAGATAGCCAGATAAGTAAAGTCACTAAAACACCAATTTAGAGTTAAAACAAAGTGTTAGCAAAAAATACAAAAATTCAAAACCAAAAAGTGGCCCATTCATTACCACTCTCCCCTACTTCAAGACTTGCGAAAATAAAACCATACAACTATTAAAACCAAAGATGCGGAACCCATACCCTTTTTTATACTAAGTGTATTTATGAGTGAATAAAATGGTTTAATAATTTGATTGAAAATATCTAAGAACCTTTTTGTCTTAAATTTAAAAAAAAATTATTTATTTAAGAATTTATAAATATCTGAAGCCATATCTAAAACTAAGACTTACTAAACATTCCTGCTATTTATTGGAACATACGTATTTACATAAGGTCTTATACGTAAAACAAAAAGAAAATCAAAAAACAGCTCTTTGCAAATCACACGTAATCTATTTTCACGCATTCATACAATCTCTTAGTTTGTAAAACATTTCAAGAATATGCATACGTTTCCTACCAAATGAACGCAAGTTAAATTTTTTGCTTAAAATCATTAAAAAAATGAATGAATACTTTTATTTTAACTAAATAAAATAAAGTAGCTTTATCAAATATCAAACTATTAATCTATCTTAAGAAACATATTTATTCATTCAACTTGTGCATATGCACGCAAACACCCTGCATTTTAAATCTAGCATTAGCAATTCTAACTTCAAGTAAATTCAAAATCTTAAGTCTTTGAGAAGGTGGCATCTTACCTAGTAAAATAAAATAGCAAAACTCATGGAATTTTTCTCTTTTAACCTCATTTGCATAATGGATTCTTAAAACAATTACGCTAGTATATGATTCATAAAGTTCTTAAAACAGAGAAAGCATTTTATGTCAATGATGCAAACAAAGACGGAAGAAAAAAAAAACATTCAAAGTTATGAATTTTAAAACGCTAAATTTGCACTTAAACTTTAATGTCGCATGTGCTTCCTGTTAGTAATACAAATACGATTATTTGAGTTAAAAATGTGCGTTCTTCAGTTAAAAATAATCAGTTATGTCAAAGATTTTTGGAAAATAATTTCATCTCTGAAATATTTAATTTGGTTTTATCTTCGAAAATATTGGAAACTTGATTTTTAAAAAAAGATGTTCATTTAATTGGTGCAGTGCATACCCATTAAGGAGTTTAAAATAAATATTATATGCGCATATATTTGTCCGTGTATGTTTGCGATTCTAGTATTATTTATGATGCATTTTATGTTTCGTCTTGTGTTTAGTTATTATTACTTTGTTTTAATGATTAAGGGAAAACGAATTCAATAGCATCAAAGTTTTATTTTTTAAAGCAGTGTTAACTTGAAATGTAAGATATTTTTAACACACTGCGTTTTACCTTTTATCAAGAAATGAAGTAAGTTGTTTCTTGAGACTGGTAAGGTTTTCTCCATTAAAAGTGATAAATATGTATGTGAGGCTTGATTCGACTTTAATCATTATTAGTTTTAAGCTTTGTGATCATTACTAAATAAACTTTCCCTTAAATAGAAACGACAAAGCTACAAAAAATATTTTCTGACATTCTTCTAAAATTCGAAAGCCTAAAAGCATGTTTAACTGCTGAACTTTTCCTGTTTTTGTTAGTGAAAAAATAGTCTCAGTAATCAGTTATTTAAATGTACAGTATATTGATACCTCTATTGAATCCTTTTCGGGCGATTCCATGCTTGACAGATGGATGTTCTTGATGGAAAACAAAAGTTTAAGTAATTATTGTGAAACTGTTTTCGTTAAAACTGACATTTGTTCCTTTTGCATCTAATTATTATCAATTAAAATATGGGAAACAAATAAGAGGGCATACTTTTTACTGTCATATTTTTTTAATTTTTAAGGCAAAATTTTGCTTCGTCATGGAATGGCATTTTTAACAACCAAGCTTTCAGACTTCTTAGTACAAAACGAAATTACATTTAATTATATAAAACCCATTCTTTTTAATGATATGTGCTTTTAAGCTGCACTGGTTACAATAGAAACTCAACTCACGCATTAGATTAAAATTAGGAAAGTTTATGTTTTGTGACGGAGTTATAGGAATTTTTTTAAGTTTATTTATTGCAATAAAAGTAACCATATTTAATTTAATATTTTTTTCATCTCACTTAACTCATATAAAGTTACTGCGTAAAGTATTTTGAGTTAAATAAATCATAAAATTAATTACAATAAAATTTAATTGAAAACCATAGTTTGTAAAAGTTGTATTTTTAATGGAATTGCACAATAATGAAAATCATGAATAACTGATATTAGATCTATTATAACTAGATACATATCTCCGTAGCGGAAGCCACAAGCCTTTATGAATGTATCTGAATGTTATGAATCTGAAGTATACTGATAAAAGCGTAGCCTACGAGGTTACCGCGTTCAGTAGCTGACCTCCTATCTTTGTAAAGCGGCTCGTGGCGCGCATGCGCTTTGTAGATGCTTACCCGTCCACTTCTTGCTGCTCGGTTGCCCGCGAAACAAGTTCATCTTTATGTATCTAGTTAAAAATTGATCTATGTAATAAAATCTGCCAATGTTGAAAAATGCCTGTTTAGGATAAAGCAAAAAAAAAGGGATAACAGAACATGAGACTAAGCAAATATGTGCCTGAATAATAATAATAATAATGAGCAGTACAAGAAGTTCAGAATTCTAAGATAAGTAGAGCTAAAATATAATGAAAATACGTAAACGTATAAAGCACTTGTTTTAGTACTCAAAGAATACGTATGATGTGTAAAACATTATGACTGTATGTAAAACTTTAGAAGTAACCAAATACTTTTCTTTCATTCATTTAGTCAACAAAATAGTGACAAAAATGAGATTAAAGAAAATAAAGGGAATAAAAGCTTTTATAATTTCACAAGGGAAAGTATTTAAATACACTGTTATAAAACATAGATGCTGTAGAACAGAACACTAATGCCTTTGTTTTAGTAAGCTTATCCTTACTTTATGTATTTTTGCAAAAGCTTCCTTTTTGTAAGAAATATATTCTTGACCAATTCAATTAGGGGAATAATTCGAAGTGATTATTTTGTCTTCTTAACTCAATAATGAGAAATGGATAATTATAAGTCATAGAAATTACTTTTCCCATTCGGCGACCGGCAATTCAAGAGTTGCAAACAGGCAGTGCTTTCTAATAAAGTGATAATTGAAGTCTTCGCGGAAAGGTATAATGAAAAGGAAATAGTTTTCCTTATAGTATTAGACATGGTTCAAACAATTTAGTCTGGGGAAAAAGAAACAGTGGGCTTATCTGAAATAAAATACGAGTCCGTCTTAATTGAATGTGCGATGAAAATCCACTTGCTTTTTGCTTTATATAAGTCTTTTCCTATTTCTTTAATTTCATTTTCTTTTTACGTGGAACGAACGCTGCTCTTGTCACTCTTGACATCAAAAAAAAAAAAAGTTAGAGAACAAATAAATCTAACTTAGTTGTCCTCGGTTGGATGCTATCATAGTGAGCAACCGCGATGAAAAAATAAGACCGACCCGTGGATGAACACCTTGATTTTTTAATAAGTTTTGAAACATTTTTTTTCTTAGATGAACTGGCAGTATTAACTTTCTTGTACACTGTTAAAAATTCAGGAAGCTTTTATGGTAAATGTTACTGAAAAATGTAGCTTAAACAGTACAGAAAAATTTTACAGTAAATTGTACTGATAAAAAAATTGCGATTGCAGCGCCAATTGATCACCATGTGACTTACTGTGGATGCAGATGATACACTATTTCCGCCCTCTTGATGTGTCTCATCTGGTACCGTGGATAGTAAAGCAGTGTAAAAACATTGGGTCCGGGTTCGATCCTTATCATCCGTATCACGCGTTTTTTTAATTCTCGTTTTCTCTTCCGTAAAATTTTACAGTAAAAAAATATTTTACGGTAAAAGTTACTTTCAACATGGATGCCAGTAACTATTACCGTAAAATTCAGAAAAATTTTTACGCATTTCCAAAATGAAAATTGCTGAAAAAAATACTGTGTTTCTTCACTAATTGGGGCGTTCAATTACTGGGTCTGGGCACACTAACCATCCAAAAGCCTGATACAGAGCCATAAAAAATTCTCAAATTTTAATAAATAATAACAGATATCATCTAAAGTGTTTTAACTATCATGTACTGCAATGCTACAGTTTTTAACGATGATATGAATTCCTGAAAATGAAGTTTCACTTAGGTGTTCATCTACTCATCAGTCTACCTTATATAATCTATTTTATATCTTTTAACTCAATAAGTGTAAATTCTGAGCTGGGTTTAGATGCAAAATAACAGCCACACTTTCTTCGATCGGTTACGTAGTACTTTTAATGTCATCTCTGCTGACAAAAAGCATGTGGAATACGTCCATGATGATACTTACGGTATAAAAAGCATAATATAAACATTAATCCGCTATTATTTACAAAATTTATCTTACGTAGTTTTTGGTGAATTGACATTTCGTTTTATATTGTAATTTTGATGTTATGTTTATTTTTTACAAAATCAACAAGTGGAAAAACGTTGCAATGCTCCAATTTCATAAAAAATGGATACCACAGAGCCTCAAAAACTTGTCCTTCAATACCGCTTTGGGAATCCAGAACACTGGCACTAAGAAACCCTAGCCCTAAAAAAATACTACGGAAGAAAAAACCTGTTGCGCAATCATTCCTAATTGGCCAGAACTTTCATGAGCTTGACCACTTAAAGTTCTACATTAGGTTGTTTTTTCGGGAATCTACTGTATTCATTTTTGACAAAACTTAAACGTACTATCACGTTGTTCCTCGTAAGGTGTAAGGTAACAGAAACTACCAAAATTTAGTTAAGCAATATGTTTTTAAATTAGGAATACGAAAAGCAATAACACACAAAATTTGCAAGAATCTGTAGACACGTATTTTGGGGCTACAAGGAACCCTTTTTTCAATGCAATGAAGTGTGAGCTTTAGGATGCAAATTCATCTGAGAAAATCGGATGAATTTTCCTCCTGAAGCTCACACTTCATTGCAAAGAAAAAGGGCCTTCTTGCAACTCCGAAACACGTGTCTGCAGATTCATGCACATTTTGTACTTTATTACGTTGATTATATATTATATTTTATTTTTCAGCACAAAAATATTTATTTAATTCGTTATGTGTCGAAGTATTCTTCTAGTATTAAGCTAATATTAACGAAAAAGTAAATAATGTAACACTTACAGCTAAAAAGATTTTTAAAATAAGAGCTATTTTTCCTTTAAAGTTTATCATGAGAGAGCCAGCAAAGAAAAACAGCGCAGCTTGAAAAGCAAACTATTTTAAAGCTATTACTTCCTCATTAATTCACAACGCAAAACTCATTAAACGACAATAAATAGTAATCTATTTTCCCTAAGTGCTTTAAATCGGAAAGAATTCCTCAATCTCTCACATCGATTAAATTCAATTTCCATCAAATTATCCGATTCCTATTCTTCCACGACCCTCTGTCGAACAAATCGATTACTCGACATAGAAAACGCAAGGAACATCCTCCCATTCAAAACATTCAGACACAAAGTGCTGGAGAATTCTTCGGACTTACTTGGACACCAACGTCGGGCTCAATAACCCCGAATGGTTTGCTCATACAAATGATTTTTGATGTGACGGGAGAGTTTATCGGAAACAGCGATTCACTTTCGGGAGTTTATTGGAATGCAGATCCAATCTTCTTGAATGGGCGCACTGTTGTTTTGCAACGGAGAAGGCGAAGCTAGGGATCTGGGAGTTTTCTCCAACTTCTTTGATTGTGAGAGTTTTTCTATAAAAGTAGCAAAGGTTTCCTTTTCTAAACAATTATTGTAGTAGCGGTATTTTACCTATACATTCAAGCCTTTTTTTGTGAAGTCGTTTCTTTTGTGCGATTTTTTTTTAATTTAAGAAGGGATTTTTTTTTTTATTTTTTTTGGTATTTGAAACTTTCAGCCAAATTGGAACATACTTGACGAAATTTTCAATAAAATATGTTCTAAGGTGTATCTAAAAATTATAAAAGGGATTTTGAACCAATTTACCCCTAGAAAGGTCGAGTATTATCAAGCTACGAAGGATAAATCATTATACGTTCCATCCGACACAAAGTGCTCAAACATCCCGACACAAAGTGCTGGAGAATTCTTCGGACTTACTTGAATACCAACGTCGGGCTCAAGAACCGCGAATGATTTGCTCATACAAATGATTTTTGTTGTGACGGCTGGGGATCTGGGAGTTTCCCCCTACTTCTTTGATTGCGGGAGCTTTTCTATAAAAGTAGCAATGTTTTTTTTTTTTTTTTTTAACAATTATTATAGTAGCAGTATTTTACCTATACACTCAAACCTGGTTGTGTGCTGTTTTTTTTTTTCGTGCAATTTCTTATTTGTGCAGTTTTTGGGCATTCTTTTTTTTTTTTTTTTTGCTGGTATATGAAACTTTAAATCATATTGAAACATAATTAAGTTTTCAATAACACATGTGCGACGGAGTATCTTCAAGTTTTAGAAGTGATTGTAAACTTATTTAACATTAGAAAATTCATGTATTGTCAAACTAGGAAGGATAATGATTATACGTTTTGAATGAGTAAAATAGGTACTTATAAATAAAATATTTAAAAATGTTTGTATGTCTATTTTCTAAATCAGATTCTAAAAAGCTTTTAAATGTAAAAAATAATCTGAATTATTCCGATCCAATGGAGGACTTAAGTATCAAACTACATTAGATTTTTCTTTTTTCGTTTACGAAGTATCTTATTATGAAAACCATTTTCGCTACAGCTGATTAAAAAAGTTCACAGGTAATTTCTTTTAATAAAAACTAAAATTATTTTTGTTAAATACTTGACAAAACTTTAGGTGACTGACGAAAGGCTTAAGTAGGATACGGGATCAGAACATTTTTGTAACATCCTTTCATTGACAAAGAGTCTTCTTGCGATTAAAAAAACAGACATATTTAAAAAAAAAATCAAATGTCAATTTCAAAACATTTGATTCAAAACATATCGATTTCAATCGGTTTAAATTTTTTTTTAAAAAGGTCTGACATCAATTACGCAACTTTTCTAACCACAGACATTTTCGATTAGTAAAACAAGTTCAAAATGGCCCACTTTACTAAATAAAGCTTAATGACATATATATATTTATATATATTTATACAAGGGGGAACACAAAAATAACCGCAATTGCATTGCTGTGAGCAAATTTTGTCTAACACATTTCTGCTGCCAGGTCTGTATAACAGAACTGGTTGACAATTTAGTGCCTCTAGTGTTGTTCACCTGGCTTGTTCTGCTCATATACAGCAATTGTTTCTGCTATAGCTGTGCAAGAGAGTTTGAAAAAAAAAGAGAAAACACGACGTTAAAAGCAAGTCGTTTGTCGTAAGGTGCTAGCTCACGCATGTTACTCGACTCACCTGGCTCCTCAAAACTTGTTTTCATTTCTACTAATGAAAATTAACATAATAGTTCACTAATTGACGACATTGAGAAACCATTAAAAAATGATGTAGGATTCACAGCTGATTCTTAAGATGACTTCAAAATTGTTTCGAACAGATTAAGCACCAGTGAAACAATTGTAAAAATAGTAGCTTTTAAAATTAACTTCTTTTTTTTTCAGGGGGGGGGGCATCGTTTAGATATACAAGGGCCATTCCACGTCAATGCCGCCGTTTTTTCCTGCACGTGACGCTCATATATTTGATTAAAAAATAGTACTTTTAAAAAGTAATGACCAAAGTTTTTTGCCTAAGAAGTCCCACACTGGTTTGTGATTTCTTAACCGACAAAATGTCGTTTATTACCTTCTAAAATCACTACTTTTATTGAAATACATGAGCGTCTCGTGAGGGACAAAACGGCTGCGTTTTCGGGGAATGGCCCATATAAACTCATAAACTAATCAAATTTAACCCCTCTCCCCCAAGACATATATCACCGCCATTAGGTATTTGAAAGTGCATTTAAAATATATATCTAGTAAGGAAAAACAACGATGCAGATGCTTTAAAATATTGCATCAACCTAAAAAATGTATTAATAAAAATTTATATTTTCATTAAAGATATCTATAGCTCATATGATAAAACAAATCAAATGGCTTCAAAACTAAAACTCGAATTTCAACAATAATTGCTTTTGGAATCTCCGCGGAGAGTGTCCCTTCTTTTCTCGTACCTTTTGTTTAAAATCTATTTCCATTAAATTTCCCGATCGACTTCTATCCAATACATCTATTAAACAAACCGTTGCACCTGCCACGTGAGGGAATCGTACCTTGTAGTATTGGAAACATCCGTTGCAGAAAGACGGTGAGATTCTTCAAACTATCTACAGAACTACTCTTCGGAAGAGTCGAGCTCAATAACCGGGAATTGCTTCCTTGCAACAAATGATTTTTGATGTGACGGGAGACTTTATCGGAAACGACTGTTCACTTTCGAAAACTATTGAAATGCTGATCCAATCTTCTTGAATGGGCGCACTGCTGTATTACAACAGATACGCAAACGCTGGGATTCCTCGGTTTTTATTCTCGGTCTTCTCTGAACCTCGAAGTTTGAATGGAGAAAAAATCGGAAGCAGGTTTCTTATTTATTTATTTATTTATTTATTATTTTTTTTTTATTTTCTCGAGATGTTTTATAGTTTTTGGAGATGCAAAAATAATGACTGCTTTTACTCTACCAGAATATTTGGGAAAGTTTTCTGAGAAACTTCACTCATGATTTAAATTATATGATAATTTAATTATTAAATGTATAATTGAGCAGTTCCGTTTTAATCGACGTGTCAATGATTATAAACTCTATAAAACGATCAAATATGTTTGAACATTGTTTTACTGCATTAACTTGGTGAAGAAAATAGATACTATTTACATGTAATAAAATACATTTTAATTATTTCCTGGAAAAAAATGCTTAAATAATATTTTTAGAGCAGTAACGGACGTATCCTTTGAGAAACACAAGTTATTAAGCAAACGCGTTTGATTACCTAAAGGTTCTGGAAGTTAGGTACATACGTATTGGTACGTATCCCCCCCCCCGGTTATTGTACAGGGTAAGTGCTATTAAACACCGATAATTTTTTGAAACCGAGTTCTTAAGAACTCGGTTTCAAAAAATTCATATTTTTAAACCACTGCACATATTACCGTAAGTTGAATAGAAATTTAAAGTAGAAAAGAAAAAGAAAAGTAGACCAAGTTTTTCCCGAATTGGAAAAATAAAACAACGTCATTTTCATAGACCATTTAAAGTGAAAATATTCTTAAGTAAATTATTTAAACTGCAACATAGTTTTTATGAAACATTTAATCATAATATTTTATAAGTATATGCATACAAATTGGAAAACAAAAAGAAAAATGTGTTATTAACAGAACTATTTATATTATATTTTGTTAAAAACTAAAATTTCCTTTTAAAAAATCATTAAAATTAATGAAGACTTTATGCATTTCATTTCAAGGACTATTTTTTCTTCATAAAATTTACACCTAAAATCTACACGAAATCATATACTAAAAAAAAAAAAAAGATCAGTCTTTAATAAAAAAAAAAAACTCTACGTTATTTAAAATGAAAAATAAAACTTCATATTAAAAAAATACCGCTTAACCATAGTTAGAAATTTAGTTTCTGAAAAACATTTCGAGAAGACAGAAAAAACATTTTGAAATGCCACAGCTTTCAGGCTTTTTATGCTTCCTAGGAAAAAAATGGAATATTATTTTTCTTGCTCATACATAAGGGTGGTCCTTATTTTCGAAGTTGCAGATATTTTACGCGACGCCCCCTCAATTTGTTCCATCATACAAATAAATGATTCATGCAAAATTTTAACTCAATCCATTAATATTAACCCGTGCCGCCACGGCCTCCTTTTTTTGAGTTTTATCGAAAAAAATGCAAAAATTCTTGTATTTTTGCAAAAATGTTATTATTATTTTTTTTTAAATATTTAAAATAATTTCAAGCTCCATCAGATGCTAATACTTCTCAACTGACCGTCCTTTCATTTTCATTCTGCGAAATTTTACCCGTTACACGCTGTACGTACATGTACACCAATGCCCTTGAGTCGCGCATACCATTCTTCAGCACCCATTCCAGCTGAAACAGCACAGGATCATTTTCTCCCCAAGATGGACACAAGGGATCACAGATTCCATTGCATTGACCCCTCCCCGTCTTGGGGGTGTAGAATTATAGCCTTTTCCGCGACTCTATGGGGGTGCAAAGAGGGTCGAAAGGTTCATATGGCTTGAGAATGGGTGGGGTTGGGCTTCAGCGAACTTCCCTTTCTTTTTAGAGATTCGAGACAAGAGCTAAACTGAAACAGTCATCATCTTTAGCTTATGTTGTATGTAAATGTTAGTTGAAGTGATTTTCACGCAATTATGACACGGAAATTGATTTTTTTAGTCAGTTCCACAAAGAACCAAATTACTGGTGCTAAATTGCCATCTTGTGGAGATATTTTACGTGTATTGTTTTACAATATGCGCGAAGTTAACTTGAACATACACGATAATGCTTCACTTGTCATAGATGAAACTATTATATTTTGGAAAAAAGCTCGCATACCAGTTCAACATCGCGCAAGATGCATTAAAAAGTGTGAAAAGCTTTATGAAACGTGGAGAAACTTGGACAAGAGTAAATCTCGGCAAAGGGATTCTGATAGACAGAAGGAGCAACAATTTAAAGAAAAATTGGATGAACTATTGGATATTGCACATGGAAATGCATTAGAAATGATAAAAATCCCAGAAGATATTGAGTTTTTAGAAATGCAAAGGAAAAAGGGACGACCTGGCTGTATGTTGGGAGTTGATAAAAAACTGTTGTCTAAAGAAATAAAGAAATCTGCACGACAAGAAAAGGAAGAAGAAAGAAAGCTGAAAGCAAGCACTGTACCCGACGGTAAGTTCATTTATTAAATTTTGATGTTTTTAGTTACCTTTTAAAAATATGTTATTTTATAACCGATACTACATTATTGTAGAAAACAAAAGGAACCTTGTTGAAAATATAAAAGCATTTCACTTGTTTTCATGCACAATTTTTATGAAACTTCTCGAAGTTGACTATCAAATTAGGGGTTTTAAGTGCTGTAAATGGACATGATGGCGAAAAAGTTTTAATTTTCTGTTTTTAGACATAAATAACTATCTATGGTAATGCAATGTTTTAATTCCCAAAAAGAATAATTTCGAAAAATTCTTGATTACTCTAACAAAAGAATTTACGTCTGCAATATCTAAAATAAACTAAGAAATATTTCATATCAGAATAATATAAAAATCTGTTCTCTTAATAATTTTTTTCTATTCCAGTAAATAGTCCTTTTTTGTCATCAAATTCGTCTTGCGATTTACAAGATTTTGAAACCGATGAATGCGATCGAATGGATATCGATCCTAATTTGGAGTTGAACCTTCCTTCTACATCTGGTATTCCACAACAGAAAAGAGCTAGGAAAGAACTGTTAACTCCTCGCCTTTCATCAGTTTTAGACAAATGTCATGTTAGTGACAGAGATGCAGTTCATTTGTTAACAGCCTGCGTAGAAGCAGTAAACCTAAATCCAAATGACTTCGTGATTAATCGTTCATCTCTGAAGAGAGCAAGGGAAAAGCTTCGAGAGGAAAAACCGGGAGAAGTGAAAGCAAACTTCATGAACTTAAACTTGGATTTTGTAGTTGTTCACTGGGACACGAAGCTACTTCCAGATATAACTGGAAAAAAGAACACCGATAGACTCCCTGTGATAGCCACAGGACCAATTGGTGAACAACTGCTAGGAATTCCTGAAATTCCTTCAAGTTCAGGGTTAGAAATTTCTTCAGCTGTTTATGATATCCTAGATGATTGGTCGCTGTTAGAAACAGTTCAAGCTATGGTGTTTGATACAACGGCTTCCAATACAGGCCGTATAATTGGCGCTTGCACTTTGTTAGAGCAAAAGTTGAACCGTGATTTATTGCATATGGCTTGCCGTCATCATATATTTGAACTTGTGCTGCAGAGTGTTTTTAAAGAAGTTCATGTCTCACTTAGTTCTGGACCTGATATTCCATTACTTAAACGTTTCAAAACTTCGTGGAAAGATATGGATCATTCTGATTTTCAAACATTTCAATCAAGTACAAGTACCGCGGAAATTCTAAAAGACGACTTTAAAAATATATTAGTCTATGCAAAAAGCAAAATTCAGGAAGATCTTCCCCGTGAAGATTACAGAGAATTTTTAGAACTTGTTATAATATTTCTTGGTGAAATCCCTCCTAGAGGTATATCTTCCTAGAGGCAACCTGGAGCCTGTCACTTAGCCAGGTGGATGGCGAAAGGAATTTATTGTTTAAAAATTTATATGTTTAGGACACAATTTAAATTGACGATACAGGAGGAAAAAGGACTTCACCGCATTTGCTGCTTCATAGTTAAATGCTATATCAAACCATGGTTTTCCGCAACTAACCCAATCGAAGCTCCTTTAAATGACATCATGTTTTTAAAAACATTAGTAGCTTACAAAAATGATGACAAACAAGTCTCAGAAGTAGCAATAGGAAAATTCTTGAAACACTTATGGTATTTAGGGGATGAATTAGTAGCCTTATCTGTGTTTGATGAACGAATAAACTTAGACGATAGAAAGATATTAGTCCAAAAAATGCTTGATGATAAAGAAGATGAGTCTGAGGAATGTATAAAAAAAATTGATATAGCAGTAAATGACTTAGAATACTTTCTTAGTAAAGAGCTTCCTCTTCATAGAATCAATTGCAAATCAATAAAACTGTTTGATAGATTGCAAATACCGAAGGATTTTTTCCAACTTGATCCCGATTCATGGCAAAATGATGGAAGTTATTTAAAAGGAAGAGACATCGCTAAATCGCTGAAAGTAGTGAATGATCCAGCTGAAAGAGGAGTCAAACTAATTGAAGAATTTAACCTCCAGTTTACCAAAGATGAGTCGCAAAAACAATTTATTTTACAAACAGTCCAAGACTACAGGAAGATGTATCCAAAACACGATAGAGAAACAATGCGAAAAGCGTATGTTTAAGGTAAAGCTTCTAAAGCATTATTTCATTCTTATTCAAAATAAAATTTAGTTCACAAAAGTAAATAAAATGTTTAGTTTTAGCGTTAATTTATTGTAAAATATTTTTTAAACCAAGGATAAAAGATGTAGTGTGTAAAAAGTAAAAATTAGAAGATTTTTGGAAAAATTCTCAAAAGTGTTGAATTTCAGCGCCGTGGCGGCACGTGTTATTATTTACCGAAAGAGTTAAAATTTTGCACACGTTACTTTTTATTATAGTGTCACAAAACTAGGGGGCGTCGCTTGCTGAATTCGGAATTTTTTTTTTTCCTATGTAAATAAGGACCACCCTAATACATATTTTACATCTTAAAGTAACGCCACCAAATACGTATGACAAACATTTAGTGTTTTGGTTTTCATATGCATGAATAGTTTAACTAAGAAATATTTTTATGTACATAGAGAAACGTACTTTCGCATTTTTTTAAACTTTTAGACAAAAAGATAACTTTGAGGCATTAAGCATATTTGGTAGCGAAAATAAATTATTGGTAAAACAAGTGAAAAGACAGAAATAGTGGACATGCATTCATTTCATATTGCAAATAATAAAATACAATAATTAATACACAGAGTGGGGTGTCCTACGTATGTACCTCACTGCTCTGCAGCACTGTAAAAAATGAATGTTGTTTTTACAGTAAAATACAGTTAATTTTATGGTAATAAACTGTAAAAATAGCTCATTTTACAGTAATAAACTAAAGTTTTTAATTTTACAGAACTAAATTGTAAAATTGCTAATTTTATAGTAATAAACTGTAAAAATGCTAATTTAATAGTTCATTACCGTGCTCTTTACAGTTTTAAACTGCAACCTCTGCTGCCAGTATTGTACTGTTGTTTCTACAGAATAATACTGCTAAATTTAAAGGCAATAAACTGTAAAATTGCTAACTTTGCAGTAATAAACTGTAAAATTGTTGGTTTTATAGTTTTGTACTGTGCATTTTACAGTTTTAAATTGGAACCTCGGCTGCATGTATTAACTATAAAAACAACAGTTCATTTTTTGCAGTGTGTCATTTTGAGAACAGGTAATCAAGAGTATGCAAATATATGTGTTTAATAAAATAATAGTAAACATCAAAATGTATGTGAAGAAATGTATCAAAGGTTATGCGTAATAATTACACGAAAAGCCACTGTAAGATCATGTTTACATTGACCAAAAAGAAGGCTGATGGGAGGTATAGTCAACTTCGAAAGGAGAATCCCTCCTAGTCAATGGCAAAAACGAAGTATTTCAAGTTGACCTACTACCGGAGAGTTTTACCCCCGGTTAATTCAAAGAAATGTTTTTCAGCCATAGAATGTAGTGTAAACGTGCGTTATCGACATTGTCTACTGCTTGCATTAGCCGGTTTAATGCACTTGCTTTCCAAAGGGGCCTTAAAGAAGCTTCAGATTCTCTTCTGAACAACCAACACACTGAAATAAAACAGCGTTTAGTGACTTTAACGTAACGAAAAAAGAAAAGAGAGAGTAATTTAGGCGGAATTAGAAAAAAACCAGAAGTATACTATAACTGTTCA
Source organism: Uloborus plumipes (assembly GCA_038373865.1). Lineage (NCBI taxonomy): Eukaryota > Metazoa > Arthropoda > Arachnida > Araneae > Uloboridae > Uloborus > Uloborus plumipes. The sequence continues at coordinate 23,016 of JAXGGA010012596.1, forward strand.
TAATTCACCTATTTAGTGTAAAAATGATTACATCTGATGCTCCTAATATTTTTCAAAAGTGCGCAATAAGAAGAAGAAAAGAAGAGACCCCCGTATAGGAAAAATAAATTTTGCATCTTTAATTTATATTTACTAGGCAGTAATTTACGAATAGAGAATGCATGAATCATTTAAACGCTACCGTATAGATTACAAAATAGCAAAAAAAAAAAAAACTTAAATCTTTAAACCGGATTTTAAAAAAGTCACATAAAACCTTCAAAAAAACATTGTGTATAACATGCATTTATTATATCTAAATATTTTCTTTTCTGGTTAATAATTTCTGAAAAATTTCTGAAATCTCAGTATCCAAATCCATTTGACATTGTTTTCAAGACCGAGGATTAATATTAACCCAAAAATGTTTACGAATGAATTGTGTGCATTCACTTCTTTTTCATAAGTATTTTTAAAAATAAAAAGTTGAACGTGAAGCAGTGCAATAAACATTTGTATTTTTGTTATCTGAAGTTGTATATAAAAATTTAGCCGACAAAAAGCGAGAACTGACAGTAACATTAATTCTGATACTTTACAAATTGGTACTTAGGTACTTAGAAATAATAATGAACGATTTGCTCAATGGCGAATTTACCATATTGCAATTGCAAGAGCCCCACGATAGGAACCGATAAAACGATTGCAATACTAGGTACTCAAACTTTTATTTTCAGTGAGAAAAACTATAAGGCCATCAAGAATATAACGTAAGTAGCTTCAACATGTAAATCCGCCCTGATTTTTTTTCAAAGTGGACTCTTTAATTGCAAACGTGTGACAAAACAGTTAATTAAAATTGCTTTAATTTCTGTAGCGACCTTAAACAAGATTCACAAATTTCAAAGACACAGTATGGAAAAGGAACATTGGCTCCTTGCACAGAGAAAAACAAGATAAGATTCCGACTTTGATTTGTCAATGATTAACTCTAGTCATAAAAAAACTCGATTGTAATGAGCTAGAAGACGAAGACAAATGATTCCTTCACCTCGACACATTGTATATAAATATTGAGTGGTAACGCCATCATTTCTAACACGTTAAAAAAACCTTTTGTCTAAAGGTTTTTAGTCGTGTATCTAGAATTCGATCGTGGGATTTTCTGGGAGAACAAAAGTTCTTAAATAAAGGATGAACCCAATTGTAAGATATCAAAGGTTGAAAGAAAAGTTTGACTAAGATAAGATTTCAAATAGCCAAATAGGTCACTTTTTTTTTCCTTTGCGTGTGTTTTCGTTTCTCATGAGCTGAATTTAATTCTGGGGATATTCTTTGTGAAATTTGAGAAAACTTGGCGGTTGACGTATGTAACAAGTGAGTCGTAAATATTTCCGAAAGCTGCAGCCAAAAATAAAAAGGATTCACTTTTTGAAAACACTGAAAGGTTCTTTAAGTTTTAAAGTCAATTTCTAAAATGTTTTAGACGGAAAAGCTAATTTCATGCCTTTTTAAAACTCAGTTTTATGCATTTCAAAGCTATTTCGGATAAATTTTCGTAGAACAAAGAAGTTAAAATAATTTTTGAAGAAGTGAGAAAAAAAAAGAAAAAGCACTTTTCCTTAATTGGAAAAACATATCCTCTGAGTTTAAACTTGCATCTAAAAAAGTTGTCATAAATTTATTAAAATACACTAATTTTCCAATAAAATTAGATTTCTGTGATTATATTTAGTTCCTCCAAAATGTTGTTCTAAGGTTGTAGTTAATGACTTTTTTTAACATGAAAGTTGAAATTTTAAAGAAAATGTTATAAAAATAAATGTATTTTCTGTGAATTTGCAAGTAAATAAATTTGCTTTAATGGCATTAAAAAAATGTCATTTACTTTTTTATTTTCGTTTCATTAATAAGTTGTAAACTATTATTTATTAAATTTCAATTCGTAAAAATGTAGTCCCATGTTATCTACTCTTGAACATGTTAAGTTACATAAACAAATTTAC